>VDFB02347388.1:0-36311 GCA_007258455.2 Sequoia sempervirens
GTTAAATATTGTGTCCTATTTTGTTTACAACACCCACATCTATGACTCCTAATTGTGTATGCTCTTATTGAGACCAGTAACCTTTTTGTCATTAGAGGTCTGTTGGTTGTGTGTCTTTTTGTGGCCATATGTAAGTTTACCTTGGGAAATTAGGACCTTTTTTAGTGGCATGCCTTTCTTAACTAAGTCTACAAATGTGGCAGAACAATGTACTTGTAAAGGGTGTTTCAAATTTGAGTTGAGGTTTTCTACGGACATGTCCACTTTTTATTTTTTCAAAAATCTCAATAGGACATCGACTCACCACTCTATGTCATCTTTGAAAGAAAGTAATGAAGGGATCTCCCTGATCATGTGTCAAGTGGCATAAGGAAGCAATCGTTGCATAATTTTCAATGTTATAATCATAATTCTCCATGAATTTAGTGGCAAGGTCGTCCCATGAATTTATAGACCCTTTAGGTATTAGTGCAAACCATTCAAGTGTAGACCCAGTAAGACTTCTAGGGAAGAGTCTGAAAATATAGGAGTGATCATATACGATATCCACACAAGTAGTGGTAAATTTTGGTATGTGTTCGAGAGGATTGATCTTTCCCTTATACTTAATGTCAAATGTAGGGATGACATACCCAAGAGGGAAAGAAGGCATGTGTATGCTTGTGTCATATGGATAAGGATGTAGATCATGTGATGAGTACATCTTCTTATTTGACACTTGCATCCCTTCCACTTGCTTTTGTATGGCAGCCAAATGGGTCATCAATGCATCTATTATGAGATTGTTGGAAACATTGTTATGAGGTACCATATTGGTGTTGTGTGGTCCCATGTTGTTTTGAGATGATATGTTTTGGTTTGGAACATTGTGTGTATGTGGTGGATTTTGATTGTGTCCATGAGTATTAATGTGTGATCTGTAAGTTGGGATGTGAGAAGTGGTTGAGCTATGTTGTATTTCTTGGGTATGTTGTCCATGTATATTTTGGTTGCCAAAAAGGATTCCTTGTGTGTAGCCATATGATATGTTAAGATGTTGTGTCATTTGTGATCCTTGTCCTTGTTGAAAAGGATTATAACCATGTGACATGTTTGTATTTTTGACTATGTGGGGTGTTCATGGTTTGTCCTTCCAAGGTGTTTGTATTGATATGAGGACCTTGTAACATGGTGTTTCTATTTGATTGAGGTCCTTGGATGAGAACCCTTCTTTTCTTAGGTCTACCAATGATGTTAGATGTGGATGCCCCTATGGCCTGAGGTGATGACCCAAAGGGAGTAAATGTCAATCCAAATGGTTGCGTTATGAATAATCATTGTGATGTGGATTGTATCATGGGTTCTGATATAGATTGTGTTCCTAGAATGGATGAAGTTTTGGTAGTTGTGGTATTTGGGCTTGTTGTTCTAATGCGCATGGAAATTGTAAGTTGTGTTGTGGATTGTCCTTGGCTTGTTTGTGTGTTGTCCTTGGGTGATGTTGTTGTGTGTAAGGTATTGACATAAAATCCTCTAGATAGTGTAACTACTTCATGTAATAGTATTTCTAAATATCATTGAGGGTCAAGCATGACCATTTTGTCCACTAGACAGGGAACATCAATATTTTGTGTGACAACCTCTACTTCTTCAATGAACACATTTCCATCTTTGTCTCTAACAAGGAATTTCTCAAAAGGGTTTTGTGTATTTGGTTGCTCATAAGATGTGGATCCCAAGTTGACATGATCATGACTCTAAAGGTTGGTGCCATTGTGAGGATCATTGGTGGTGTTGCCAAAGTTGATGGTGCTAGTGTAATTATAAAGGTCATCATTGTCATGAACGAGATCCACTGCTTGATGTTTTGTTTGCAATATAGTTTCAACCATATAAAACTTGTTCAAAATGAAGGTGAAAGGTATGAGACTAAGGCTATGTTTTTGGTATTTTTGAAATAAGGTATGCCTACATGTAATGCAACTATTTTATTTTTATTTTGGTATCTTAAGGATGGAAAATGTCTAATTTATGCAACAAGACTAAAAATGATAATGATAATGTTGGATGTTGTGAATAATGATCTTTTAGCTCTAAAATGTTGTGGTATGAAGGATGCAGATGACTACTAGGTGATGGATACCTATAGTGAACTTGAGGGCTTAAATTTTTTTTAAAGATGTAAGAATATGATCACTAACTATCCAAGGGTAAACCAATGTTTCAACTAGGGTTGTCAAATGTCCTTTTGTAGGAGAAGTGAAAAGAGTGACAAGGTGAGTTTCCCAACTAGACTTGTGAGTAGGAAATTGTCATAAAATGAAAAGGACTAAGTTAAAGTAGCTTGGTCAAGTAAATATTTTTGATGGAAGCAATGATTTGTGCTGGAGTAGCAGAGATTTCTATCCACACAAAATCCACAAGGTCTCAAGCCTAAAAGTATTAGAAAGGTAGCCCTAATGTGATGTTGGGAGATGCAAGTAATGAGGGATGCTAAGGTACTTAAAGTGACCTAATAATGGAAATGATATGCAAGGTGAATTGAGAGTTACATTTGGTTTAAATAGGAATCTATTAAAATTGGTCTAAAATTGATCTTAAAGGTTTGCAGAGTTTGACAGTTCTTACTATTTTGTTTGAAAATGTTGCTTGAGTGGAAAATTTTGTGAAGTTTTGCAATTATAAGGTTTGTTTCTTGTTTGTTTAAATACACACACATAAAACATGAGACATAATGTTTTTAAGGAGTGTGATCTTGATGCAGAGCTATGAGGATTCAAAACATCTCACTAACCTTCAACAATAATCCAAAATAATATTTATATAACACATGTTATTAGTCATTCTATATCATATTGAAAACATAGCTATGGCAGCCCACAATTTATTGCCATGAACAGTCATTAATAAATTCTACAAAACAAATAATGAATCCAATCCCTTTGGTGAGATTGAAGAAAACATAGTTATATACTCTTCCTCAAATTCGTATGAAGATCCAATGGTGGAAATGAAAGTTATTATATTTTTCCCAAAACTGCAAACCCTAGGTAGGGTTCAGACCTGCCCTCACAAAAATGGTCATAACTCATTCAAATATTAATTAAATTTGATGATACTTGAACCAAATGAAAGTAGATTCACATGGAAACAAAATATAATTATTTTAGATCCAAATTATAGACTTTACATTCCGTACCATCACACTTTTTTATACTGTAAATTCTGCACAATATTGTTAGAATAGATAGTCTCACCCAAATATTCATATCCTCCACAAAGCTCGGTGAGTGTGGGATGAAAATAATTAGAGCCTAAAAGAAAATATTTCCATAAATATATGATGCTCTATCATTTGAGTCCATACCGGGCCATTACCAAATCTAGCTGTCAGGAACAGTAAAAATCAGAAAATGCATACCAAACTTGGGGTTGCCATTCATTTAATAGCAAAATAATGTCTCCAACCCCCAATTCGAGGAGTTTTTGAGGGGTGTATTTATACATTTAAAAATAAAATGACATTTTCAGCTACCTTTTGATTAGTTTGTTAACAAAAGAAACACCTTAATGACACTTTTTGACAAGTTGCTTGACAATGTTTTTGAGCAACTTTTACAATTTTTACAATATGGACCAACTTTAAACATTATTTGACAAATGACTTAAAATATTACTTAATAAGACTCAAACACCTCTACAATTGTTTTATAAACCTTATTATAAGACTCAATACACAAAATAGATAAACTATTTACAAATGGCCTTATGGAGGCAAGAAATCAAATAGGTGCTCCTGCACCAAACTCCTGAGGGCAAAAGAATTCAAGCCCCTTTGAATTGTCTTCTTCCTGATCTTCCAATTCCTTTGCACTTTGTCCTTCATCTTGGAAAGTGTCCTTGGGTCCTTCTTCCTCTTCCTCTTATACCATCTCTTCTCCATCATCTTCTCAACTTCTAGGCTCCAAAACTCTATTTCTTGTGTATAAACCTTAGTAGCATCATCTGTATCTTCATTCTCATTATTAGAGTACCATAAAACAACATTTTCACCATAACCATAACCTGCATCATACTCTTTCAAACCTTCATATACCTCATTAGCAAACAAATTTACAACATCTTTATTAACAACTTTATTATCAACAACAACTTGATCATGAATATCAACATCAATGTTATCAATAACTTTATCATCATCAACTTGAGTATCAATACCAAAGTTATTAGTAACATCAACAACCTTCTCAACTTGTTCATCAAGAACAATTTCATCAACTACTTAAGTACCAACAACAACCATATCATTAATCTCAACATCAACATGTTCATCTTCAAACACAATTGGAATATCATGCATCTCAACTTGTAACTTACCTTGCTCAACTTGAATAGTAGATTCAAACTTTACCTTTGTCTCATTTGCTGCCTTCTTTTGTTTTCTTTGCTTCTTCATAATCTTATTTAGAGGCCAAACCATCTTCCTTTTCAATTTCAAATTCCAACTTTCATCTTGTTTCATCATTTGTTCCATCTTCATCATGGATTCTTGGAACTCTTCTTCAAGTCTTTTCAATTCTCGCTTCAACTCAACAATCTCTTTGTCCATCTTCTCTTCCCTTATCCATTTCTTTCTTTCCTTCTTTCTCAACACTTTTTCCTCTCTTTCCTTCTTTCTTGAATCCTTAGCCTGCAAATATCTTTCCAATATTCTCAACAATCCATCTCCACAAGCAAGTCTCTCCTTGCTTCCACTTCACTTTATACACACCTAGGCAATCAAGTTTTCTTCCTCAATACTGCTTCTTCTAAACCTCCCAACTAAAACCAACAAACTACTTAAACCCATATCTTTTTCTGGCTGTGATACCAATTTGATGCAGAGCTAGAGTTCTAACTTTTATCTCACTAACCTTCAACAATAATCCAAAACAATCTTTGTATAACACATGTTATTAAACATTGTATATCACATTGGAAACATAACTATGGCAGCCCACAATTTATTGCCATGAACAGTCATTAATAACTTCTACAAAATAAATAATGAAGCCAATCCCTCTGGTGAGATTGAATAAAACATAGTTATATACTCTCTCCTCAAATTCTTATGAAGATCCAATGGTGGAAATGAAAGTTATTATATTTTTCCAAAACTGCAAACCCTAGGTAGGGTTCAGACCTGCCCTCACAAAAATGTTCATAACTTATTCAAATATTAATTTGATGAGACTTGAAACAAATGAAATTAGATTCACATGGAAAAAATCAATTAATTTCAGATCCAAATTATAGACTTTACATTCCGTACCATCACACTTTTCATAAATTCTGCACAATTGTTAGAATAGGCAGTCTCACCAAAATAATCATATCTTCCACAAAACTCGATGAAATTTAATGAGACAAAAATAATTGGAAACTAGAAACAGAGATATTTCCATCAATATATGATACTCTATCATTTGAATCCATACCAGGCCGTACAAATCACAACTTCAATCTGGTAACAATGTAAAAATCAGAAAATGCATACCAAACTTGAGGTTGCCATTCATTTAACTTCAAAAATAATGTCTCCAACCCCCAATTCGAGTTTTTGAGGGTGTATTTATACATTTAAAAAAATAACCATTTTCAACTACCTTTTGATTAGTTTATTGACAAAACCCCTTAATGACACTTTTTGACAAGTTGCTTGACAATGTTTTTGAGCAACTTTTACAATTTTTACAATATGGACCAACTTTAAACATTATTTGACAAATGACTTAAAATATTACTTACTAAGACTCAAATACCTCTAAAATGGTTTTACAAACCTTATTATAAGACTCAATACACAAAATAGATAAACTATTTACAAATGGCCTTATGGAGGCAAGAAATCAAATAGGTGCTCACACTTTTGTGATCTTGACAATCACTTTGAAAACACTTTGCACAACCCAGGCTTCTCAAGAGATACCACTCACTAGATCCCTACTTGGATATCTCTAATCACTTAAATAAGGTAGACATATAGAGACTTGGTGGCACTGACTCCCCTCCATAGCACTCACTTATCAGGCTCACCAAGTCTCAATTCCCCAAGAAGGAATTTATGCCTCTACACATGCTTAGTGAAGACGTGGGCTAGCTTTAGAATGACCATTCTTGCACTAGCAAGTGAAAGGGATTTTTGCCACTATACCAAAGGTTCTTAGTGAATACTCGGGGACATGGTACCTCTCAAGCGTACAACAAGCCACTTAAGACTTTAATAACTCTACTATTGACTCTTCTAAATTTTATGATAGGTACCCTCTTTTGAGGGAAAATACATGACTAAGGCCTACATACCATGAGGACTTGACAGTGTAGTATTATCCTTTTATATATTGATTTGAGAAAAAAATCAATTGCATTCATTCCCTCTTTTGAGGCAAGCACCTCTAAATGTAACAAAAGAAAGATAAGGATGTTGTTTTTGATCATCCAAGATCGTACGAGGTGTAAGGAGAGAGCATACACAACACCTTTTCCTCACATATATGTGGGTAGTTGTACAAGTTGTCTAAAGGTGTTTATGATTCTCAAGATCGCCAAATGGTGTGAGAGAAGAGCATACATACCTAGAAAAAAAATTAAACCACAAGAAAATGCAAGCACTAGTAAATTTTAACCCTACTTATGATGTCAAATCAAACACGCAAGTTCTTTTTAGGCCCACTAATCATTCTATATGAAAAAGGAGCTCAAGATAAAGCAAACTAAAGCAAGAGCCTTGTAAAGCACGATTAGTAGTTTTGATCTCCAATCTTTGACAAGCAAAAGTTTAGGTTTTAATTCTCGAACCTGCAACAAAAAGGTCGAAGATTAGTCACAAATAAAAATTAAACTAGAAAGAAAAATAACACTAGTCTGGCTAATGAAAATTAATAGAAAAAAATTAATCTAGTTTAACAATCTAAAAAAAGTCTAGAATCTAAGTCTAAAAATCTAAAGCTAGACTATTTTTTTTTTTAAATCTAATTAAGTTTGAAAATCTAATTAATCTAAAATTTAATTAAAAATATAAATTAACAATCTACAAGCTAATTAAAAGAAAATCTAATTAAATTAAAAGCTAATTAAATTGAAAATAGAAGAAAAAAATCTAATTCAAATCTAATCTATATCTAATTAAAATTTAATTAAATTAACATCTAAAAATATCTAAAACTAATGAAAATTTAGTTGAAAATTAAAATATAATCTAAATCTAATTAAAATTTAATTTAATTAAAATCTAATTGAAAATTAAAATATAATCTAAATCTAATTAAATTAAAATCTAAAAATATGTAAACCTAATTGAAATCTAATTGAAAATTAAAATCTAAATTAGTTTAATTTAACTAATGAGAATTAAAATCTAAATAAAACTCAATGAAGTGACATAAAGAGAAACAAAATAAAGGTAAATAAATTAAAAACTAAAGAAAACTAAATAATGCTAAATAAAGCCATTTCCAAAAGCTTTTCGATCGACGTTTCAAGTGTAGCTCGTCGAGTTGGAAAAGTGAAAGGTCAATACTGCCGAAGAAGATTGTGGCTGTAACTAAAACCAATAGCGCCCTAATCTTTCCATTGATCAAATCTTCTTCTCTAGCACTGTATTTGAATTAATGAACATTTGATGCAAAAGTTTTCAAACAAGCGAAACATTAGCACCAAAGATAATGAAGAGATTTGAAATTTGTACGCCAATAATGCTGTCAATACTAGTGAAGAAGATTGTGGTTGAGAGTTTTGTTTATTAATGCTTCAATATTTCAAAAGCAAAATGTCCAGCAAAATTAATGAATACATGTCGTGGGTTTAGCCAACTACCAGCTGCTCATAGCTGACCAAGCACAGTTCTCAGCCACCCAATCTGTTAAAAAGAGCGATGGGAAGTTATAAGTCAAATGCATTATAAAATGGCCTGGAAATGCATTTATTTATCATCTCGTATAGAAAATTAACATATAATTCACGGGATAAACAAAACAACAATTTTCAAAAAAAAATCGACAACATGGCTTCGATATTTGTCAATAGGAATATGACTGGCCTTATTAGCAAACTTTTAAGATCATAGCACCATACGACAGAAATAGAGATCCCCATAAGATTGGTGATAAATTCGACAAAAATGTCAACACTTCAACAAGAATTGTGATGAAGCAGAAAAGTAAAAACTTCAACACTTCAAAAGCAAAAACGTCATCCAACATTAATGAATGCAGTCTGTGTGTTTAGCCAATTGTTAGCTGCGGAAAGCCTCTCTGCAAATGGTGTGTGTTGACTTGAGAATCGTTGAGCAAAGATTGCTTCCAATGAGCAAGAATATAGAAGTTGACGATGTCGACCAACATGAAATCAAGGATCACGTAGAAATAAAAAAAATTCCAATGCACTAGCAGGAGATTATTGTTCCTTCACTCACACGTTAACTCTTGTGCAGCAACAAGAGAGATCATTGCAAATGTAGGAGGAAACAAATGAATTGGTTAGCCTCAGATGCAAACATAGTCATTAACGTCAGCTAAAGATTACAAACCAACACCAACAAAGATTAGAGCATAAAATTCTATGCCTAGAGTGGGAAACAAATGGATTGGTTGGCCTAAAATACAAACATTTTCTTTAATGTTAGCTAAAGATTACAAATTATTGCCAACCAAGGTTAGAGCATACAATTTTACGCCTAGAGTGGGGTCTATTTTCAAACTAAAGACAATTGATTGAATACTTTTGAAACAAAACACATATTGTTGAAAACCAACCAAGCCAAATCAAAACCTAAAGCCAAAGTTGCAGCCTCCTACGTAGGCACTGAAATTCCCACACTGTGAGTTGATGAACACCATGTTTTGGTACAATAACAACTACAATCTTTCACAAAAATGAAGAAATCTTGCTTATTATTGGATTGAGAGTAACAAAGAAAATGAACCAAAGGCTAAAATAAGGAGAAGAGTTGGGTTCACCAAATGTAACTAGGAAAAGTTTTCAAGTTAGATGCAAGTTGCAATAAACTAAATCCCAATCAACAATAGAGAACAATGAAAGCATGAAGTATAAAAATATTGAAACAATATCACCTAGTTTACAAGCCTCCATTGAATGACATCCATTAGCCTTCTTCATTATGCTGCAATTTGTAAGATTTCCCTTAGATTGAAGTGCAACTATAGTCCATTGCTAAGATAAGCAATATTGAAGTAATGTGTGCTCAAGTATGCAAAGCTCTCAAACTTGCTATGTGTGAATGTATTGCTGAAAATAACTCTGTGTCTAAAATGACTTGAGAAAGAGCCTTTTAAAGAATACCAAATTGAGAATAGATGGCCAGGATTAAAAGTTTACAAAAACCTATGATCAAAGGCCAGGATTAAATGTGATGAGAAGCATTAGGGTTAGGGCAACATTAGGTGAAATTTATGGCAAGCTTTGAAATGAAGGGTTGAGATTTAATTGACAACAATTAAATCAATGGTGGAGAAAATGAGGTAGTTAGAAAATTAAATGATAATAGCAATTATTTGATTTAAGGAGGAAAGTTGACTTATGAATTAAATAATAGTTTAATTCATAAATGTCAATAAGACAAAAGGCAATAAATAATTGTTTTAATTATTTACTTGTGTGATTGAAAGTGGGTTAAATGGATAATTTTATTTAATTGAAGGATAAATGGTAATGTTATTAAATAACTGATGGTAATTATTTAATTGTAGGTGAAAATGAAAAATAAGTAATTAAATAGATTAGAAATTGATTTAATTATTGGAGGGAATAAGGATTAATTAGTGACGTATTTAAATAATCATAGAGGAATGATTAATACTTTAATTATGTGAGGGAGAAATATGATCGTCATAGAAAAATATAATTTACGAATCTAAGCCATTTTTATGTCTATACACATATTGTTAATGAGATATCAAAGAACCATCACGATATTGTCTTAACCGTCTACCCTCCCTCCCCCCTAACATATTACCCCATCACTATGCAGAAATAGTCTGTAACAGAAGTATCAAGTAAGTAGATAAACAGGGGACGGGAAAATTAAACAGGCCTGAGTCTCTTATCATGAAAAATGTTAACAATTATCACATACCTTATTATCCTCTACTCTAGCTACTTCCTCCTTGACCTTGTCATTCTTTATGTCGCAGCAATAGGAAAGTGATTAGAGCTCACGCCTAGGTAAGATCGCCTCCAGCTTCTTGGCAATACATTCCAGCACCACTTGGGTGTCATACTGTCTACTTTGAATGTCATGAATGTGCCCCATGAGGATATCCATATGAGTCTCACCCTTCTATGAAACATCAACCATATCATCGTCCAATAGAATGAAACACACAGCCACTGAAAGCATAGAAGCCGAGCAGAGAGACTGAGCAATCTCGTAGACATTCCACCTTCTCCACTTGCAATGCCATTCTTCCCCTTTTCTACCACTCTTCCTGCCAAAATACTCTTCGCATCCTTTCTGCCACTATCAAGAAGCCATGACTACGACAACCTAAACAAATGAAAATGCAACAATATCTAGAAGATTGTTCAAATCAATGTAGACACTAAAGGCATAATAAAACCTCCATGGCATACAGCTAAGCACAATGTCTAACGTCACTCCCTCTCGCCTCGGCCATAACACTACATCACTATACAACCTAATAAAGACTGATTTTATTGTCTGACGCGCACCTATTCCGACACTTTATCAGGCGAATAAAACAATAATTTTAAATCATACCTATAATGATGATGAATTATAAAAAAAATAATTTTAAATCATACATGATGAATTAATATATCTGATGATATTTAGCCAACCTTTTTTCTAATTCCTACTATATTTTTTAAAATCATATTACTTATTATTAGAATTCTCTTAATAAAATATTTAGTTTCTTTAGAATTAAATTAGAAAATAATTTTTTTATTAAATTAGTGAATGTTATTAAATTAATATTAAAATTTTCTTGAAAAAGTAAACTTTTAAAATTAATGAAATTATTTGAATTTCAAAAAAAAATCAATGTACAAAATACAATAAGAACAAATATTTGAAATATTAAGATTAATTTTAAAATAATTTATTTACTTATATAAAACATTTAAACATAAATAATAATAAATAAAAATTATAATCAAAATAATTATAATATTTAATTTTAAAAAATACTTGTATAAATAAATAATATATTTTATTTAAAAACATCTTATAATCATCATCTTAACATAACAGATTAAAATTATTATTTTGTAAAAATAAATATTTAAGTGTTCAGTGTTAAAAATTAAGATAAGATATAATTTTATTGCATGTTATTTGTAGAGCGGATTCTTATTGTCGTTTTTCTTTTGCAAATATATAATTGATTTCAAAATTGAAGTTTATTTACATACATGGTTGTTATGTTCAATGTAGAAAACACATGCCTCAGCCAGATATTCCTAGTTGTACTCTCAAAGCGAAGGAAATTCGTACTGATGAGCTATGTGGTGGAGGCCGAACACAATACAATGCTTCAGCTGAATCATGGCTTAACCAAGTAAAGAGCACACTGGGTTCTCCAGATAAAATTTGGCAAGTGTCAAAAAAAGTTTGTATTTATAGGGTGCCTAAACGCATGATGATTTCTGATCTAAAAGCTTATGTTCCTTCGATTGTATCGTTCGGGCCTTACAATCACAAGTTTAATCCAGAATTGTCTAAGATGGATCATGCAGTCCGTAGAATGTTAACAAGGGTGCAGATAGATGTGACCACATTGATTGCAGAGGTACAAATGTTAAATATTGAAATCAGGGATTGCTATGCAGAACTAATTGAATGGGATGAAGAAACATTATCTTGGATGTTCACAATGGATGCTTGCTTTATTCTTGAATTCCTTAGAAGCAGACGCGTAAGTAGCAGTAAGAGTAATCCAGATTGCTTTAGCCTTGTTTTCCAAACATTTGATTCAACCAACTCGATGTGTCATGATATAATAACTGATATTATAAAGGTGGAAAACCAAATTCCTTTATTTATTCTCATAAAACTACTGCAGTTGGAACATGGAGCCGGCTATGCAACACATTTCGCTAAAATGTTGAGCACTACAAAGTTATTTTGTGGATATCCATTTTCTCGATTTTCACCTGAGGTAGCTGAATCAAAACTGAAGGAACATATGATGAACGGACGACCCGCATACCATCTATTGGATTTGTATAGAATGGTGATTAAAGATCTGTTAACAAGTACAAGTGCGGAATCTGATACTCCTATTCAACCTGGTTGCTGCATCGATATACATCCTCGTCTTTCCCCAACTCCTAATAATAGCAGTGCTATTCCTAGTGCCGAATTGTTACATGGCGCTGGTATTAAATTTCAGCCAGGCAAAATCAGATTTGAAAAGAGAATTTTGGAAGTAGTACGCTTTCCCTCCCTCAAATAGCAATAGGGGACAGCACAGAAACATTGTTGGGGAACTTGGGTGGCTTACGAAGAGTGCCAAAAGTGCTTGTGGTCTCCAGAGGACAATGTAATTTCATATTTTATAGTAATGCTAGATTATTTAACAGGTTCGGAGAAAGATGTTTCTTTACTTCGAAGATCTGAAGTCATTAAGAGCAACCTCGGCAGTGATGAAGATATAGCCCGCATGTTCAACCGTCTTGGGGTTGGAATCACATTCAGTCGAGTTACACAAATTGAGGAGGTGATGGAAGAGGCGAGAGAACATTATAAGAGTCAGTGGAAGGTGTGGATGAACCAGTTTAAGGAAGAACATTTTTCAAAGCCATGGTATGTTGTTTCACTTGTGGCGGCGATAGCTCTTCTGGTCATGACCGCTGTGCAAACTATGAATTCAGGGAAGTAGGGTAGAATTGTTTAATCCTTCGATCTTATTTGTTTTTAGCGCGTCCAGTAACTACAATCGTTACTTGAAAGTTGCAGAGTTCTTTTACCATAAATACTAAAATGTCAGTTTCGTTCGGGTACTCATTAATTTTTAACTCTTACTGGGAGAATGATTTTTATATTATTTTTCTTAGGGAGCCACTTTATACACTTTAAATTTTTATTATTGGTAATTCTTAATAATATATTCTTTTAATGTATTTTTATTAGTTTTTTTTTTTATATATATGTATATATTAAATATAGTATGTACAGCATGTACATCATGGAGTGTTACATATAGAGTCTAAATCAGCATGCAAAATTGCAACATCACTTCTAAACTTGTTGAGCCAACTATACATTGATATACAACAAGTACATGAAATGTTTAGCTAATTCAGTCCTAGCGAAACATATGCAGTATTATCAAATACATTGCTTCATGGATATACATGATAGCTACTTTGTGCATAAGAAAAAACTGCAAATTATGACCATATCCATATTGCTTGCTGACCATCCACCAACCTGTTAGTGCTTTCAGCCTCTCCACAGTCATCTCCATCCACTCCAAGACAATTTTTAGCATTCCCAACCATAGATTGAGCATCCAACTAAATCTTCCTGATTGGGTGTCTTCTCTTGTGCCCATCTTGCACCTCCACAGTCACATTGAAGTCTCTCTGAAATTCATTAATGGCTTCTAGGAAAATCTCATGCTCTGCACCTTCTAGCTGATATGTGTGTCCACATCTAACTTCGACCTTGCTAATCCTCACCAACCCATCTTTGATTAGGTTAACAAACTTGGGCAGTGAGATCTCAATATGTAACGAGACCTACAAAGCAACATGTAGAAAAGTGAGTCTTCTAGTAGACTCAATAAGGGATGTCCTAGTGCCTTTAAACATTTCATCATTTCTAGCTTTCTAATTATGCCACATAATCTCTACATAGAGAAAAATCTAGAAAGTTTTACAATCTTTACTCATTTTCTTATCCAAGATTAACACATCTTTCCAAACCAACTTATCATTAATATCCCATATTCTAAAATTACAACAAAATAATTTCTAAATTTCTTTAGCATAGTGACAATAGAAAGGAAAGTGCTTTACTGATTCAAAAAATTTACAAATATTGCAAATATCAATATCATCACAATTGGTTTTAAAAGGAATTCTAGGAAGTAGCACTAGCCACTTGAAACAACCTTTCTTTAGCTCAAGACCACTGTACTAGACATCAGTTAGTATTTTTTTCCATTATTTTTTATCTAAATCCAAATTCCAACAACAATTCAAATGCTCAAAAATAGTATTTGCACAAGTTAGCTCTTTATATATATCCTTCGCTTTCAGCTTGGAGATAGGGCACTTGTCCTTCCAAACAGTGTTGCTGGTCAAATCAAGGGCCCTCTTAGTATCCAAAGGGAAGAAAACATCCTTGCAAGCTTCTCAAAGTGTAGAGTAGGTTTTGAAGTTCGAGGCTGGGAATTCAAACTCTGCCGCTAATCTGGTCCAACCATTATTTTCCCCTCCACCAGAATGTCCTCAATGGTTTTGACACCTTTTTGACTCCATTTCTTAGTAGAGCAGCCCTACAATAGGGCGGGGTTTATTATTATGAAACCAATTCCACCAAATTGAGCTATATAGCACTGACATTTGGCATTGCTTCTAAGGATTATGTCATTGGACTTGAATTGGGCATTGTGTTTGATTAATTGCCAGGCCTTCCAGAGGCTCCTAAAAACCAACAACCTAGCTGGGGACATAGAGGAGTTACTTAAAAGAATGTCACTCAAGGGAACCTTTTTCCACACTTTTGCTTGCTTAGGAATAACCATACTGATGTTAATTCTTACCAACACCTTCTAGGGCTCATTTCCGTCCAAAGCATTCAGAATCCATTTTGTAGCAAGAGAAATGCCTTTCATTCTCAAATCTTTTAGGCCTAAGCTAGCTTGCATCTCCCTAGGCATCACCAATCTAGCTTCACAACATCTTTTTCCCTTCTTCCCTTCCTATCTGACCAAAGGAAATTTCTTATCTTTTTTTGGATCTCGTTAACCTGATAACTACATAAGAACCAAACAGATGTGAGGTAAATGTTATAGGATGAAAGAATCTTCCAACAAACTCGAATCCTTCTTGTAAGAGAAATATACTATTTATTCCAAATTTCTAACTTTTTCTCAAATTTTCCTTTGATCCAAGTCCACATTTCCTTGAGGTTGGGATCTCCAACAAAGGGGTTACCAAGGTATCACACCTAAAGGTTATACCTCCCCATTGAAAACTGAGGTCTTTGAACCACTCAGGTGGGTTATTCTCCCACCCAAGTGCAATAGACTTGTTATTGTTAATTCTTGCCCCATAAGCCTTATAGAATACCTCCAGTTTCCTCATTAAAGATCCAATGTTCTACTTGTCTAATTCTAAGTAGAGAGCAATATCATCTACAAATTGAACACTAAGCAACTCCCTCTTATTTGGCAGTCTAATACCCCTAACTCTCGGTGATACTATAGACTCCCTTAGTAGGTAAAAGAAGGCATCTAATGCTATTATGAATAAAGCATGCACCAGAGGGCAGCCCTATAGCATTGACCTTTTGAACTTGATTTCATAAAACAGTGCCCCATTTACATTGACATGTGCATTTGTATCCTTGAGAAGAACATCCACCATCTTACAAAAAAAAATTGGGAATCCAAAATCTTGGAAGATACCTCTTAAAAAAACCCACTCCACTCTATGATATGCCTTCTAAAAATCCAAAAGAAGCATTGTGGTATTCTTTTGAGAAACCTTGGCCCATTGCATAGCTTTCCAACTTGTGATTAGGTTTTCAAGAATGTATCAACCTTTAATGATGCTTGTTTGAGTATTGTTGATAAATTTTGGGAGAATGTTGGTTAGTCTTAAGGCTAGAACCTTGGCTAACACTTTGTATGACACATTTAGGAGGGCTATTGGCTTGTAGGATTTTATCAGCATTTTATCCCCTCCTTTGGGAAACAACTTAATAATCCCTTAGATGATCATGCTACCCAAAGTCCCTTTTCTCATGACCTCTTCATACACTTGGAATATATCTTCACTAAACCATTCTAAAAAGAATTTGTAAAACTCAACTGGAAGGCTATCATTTCCTAGGGATTTTTCATTGCACATCAAAGTGATGGATCTGCCAAATTCCTCTTTGGTTATAGCTACTTGAATCTTGGCGGAGTCATTTTCAGTGTTTTTTCCTCATAACAAGTTTCTAAACTATGTCCCTTGCCTTAATGCATTCCTTTGAGCCCCCCTCTGAAGTGAAGATCTCCTTATAGAAGGAAAAAAAATACTTTATAATCTCCCCTTGGCTAGAAAGCATTCTTTCCTCATCCCAAATCTGATCAATTTGTTCCTTTAAGCTTTTGTCTTTAAGGTACTTGAACAAAAATTTGGACCCCCTATCACCACAAGCTAGCCAATTAAGCTTAGCCCTTACTTTCTAGCCATTTATCTTGTGAGCTTAGATATTTCTTAAACTATCCTTAGCACTCAACATCCTTTCCCCCAATAGTATATCACTTTGGGCTTCTTGTAGCCTTGCCTCAGATTATAGGAGGGCTTCTTGCAACTCATTTTCCACTCTCCTTCCATTGAGGGCCCATTTTTTACCAATTGTTTTGAAGAATTTTTGCCAGCTGTTGACATTAATTATGTTCCACATTTCTATGGAACTTTCCTCTTTTAAGAGTCATTTATTGATCTCTCTAAGGGATATAATAGCTTCCTTATAATCTTCGTCCTTTAGTAGACTTGTGTTCAGGGTGAATAGAGCATTATTTCTTATCTCTCTCTGCCTACTTTGCCAGATCACCAGGTTAGTCTTGATAGGTTTGTGATCTAAGAGAGTGTATAGATATACACATACCTTCATTCCCTCCTCATTTGGGACAAAGTTGAAGAATTCCTTATTTGCATATATTCTATCAAGCATGCAATAGATTCTATTACCACCTTTCTAGGCATTGCACGAGGAGTTACCAAACACATTTGCAATAATTTTTTCATTTCTCCATTTTTTCTATAAGGTTGAGTTTATATTTCATTCTATACCATAAAAGCTTCTCATTTCCCTTCCAAGACACATCAATTCCACTCCATTTATCCTCTACCTATTCCACCATATTGAAGTCCCTACTGATAAACTAGGGCACCTTTGGGAGGGTGGCAAGCCATTGCCACAACCTTGTACTATCCCTGTGGTCATTGGGAGCATATAAAAATCATATCCAAAATACCAAGTCATCTTTTTGAATTTTTTCCTAGACCACCCTACTAAAGGGAGAAACGCCACTATCCATGACTAGACGAGCCCAATGTTTTACCATTGGAATAGTGGCCCCTTCCCTACTCCTTTCATGTGAGGTAGTAAAGAATGTTTCCCCACTCCAAAAAAAATTGAGGTTGGTTTCCAAGTTGAATCCAAGTACCTTTGCCTCTTGTACAAGAACAAAATATTTCTTTTTAACAAAATTTAGGAACCTATTGATTATGTATTTTCGATAAGGTGACTCAAGTCCCTTGATGTTCCACGACACACAATTAATGCCCATCATTTACTATCGTAGCAGATTCCCCTTGTTCACTACTAATCTGCTCAAAGAACTTAGGTAGTTTTTCCTCAGTTTTTGCCCCCTTAGCCGTGGGCAATTGGATGATCAGACTTATTTTTTTCCTTTCTTTTTTGCAACAAGTGAGAGTTTTCTCAATTTTATTGAATTCTTGTTCTTCCTTGGCCTCCTAGGTCCTAGTTTTTTCTTGAGATCTTGTTCAAGCCCCGTTTGAGTGAAATTATTAGGGTCTATTCTCTCTATTCCTTTCTCTTGAGCAAGGTTTTTATCACCCTTTTTAATAGGGGCCTCACACTCAGAAGAAAAACTAGGATTGTCTCCTCCCTCTTTCTCTAGACCCTCACAAATCAAAGATTCCTCAAGAGGCTAGAGGAAAGGAAGGCTCAAGTCAATGGGGGGTTGGATGGGAAATTTTATAGAATCTCGACCAATGAGGGGAACACAGGTCTAGCTAGAGGCAACAAAAGATCTAACATAGGCATCCATTGTTTCAAAGATGGTGTTAACACCATCTAAAATCTGGCCAAGTGCGGGGTCCCTAATGCTTTCGCTCACACCTATATGCTCACCCTTGCTTGATTTTTTCCTCTCTAGGATGAAAGTGAAGTGATTAGACCCTTGGTTGATTTTGAATACAAAGCTTGAATTGGGGTTCTTTTTTGACTAGGGAAGATTTTATAAATCCTTTTTCTATTTTTTTTTATGGATAACTACTGAGCATTCCACTTTTGAAGAAATTATATTTTCCCATTCTCCCCTTGCCTAGAGGTCTAACAAGGAGGGCTATTGGTGTTGACATTCTCACTAGGACTGAGAAGCTACTCAATTTCCTCTCTACCATCCTTTTATCATTCAAGGAAATTGAAGGAATTGGAGAGATTGAGGCCTTGGGCACCACTAGGGGTGGGTAGATTGATTGTGCCTATATCAACAACCACCTCACCCATGTCATTCTTTTTCAAGTGAGAGTGGATGCTCATTGGTGTTCTCAGGGTCAGGGCTAACACCCTCAGTAGGTTGAATGCAAGGCTGGCTACCATCAACCTCCAAATTATCTTGGAATTCAGGAGCACCTAAGTTAGGGTTAATATTAGCTTTTCCTTTTCTAGGTTTAGGCCTTTTGTTTTGAATCAAGAGGAAATTCTTCTGAATATGCTCCTCCTTTCTACAAAGGGAACAAGGAAATTTTGAGAAATTTGGTAATCTTCATCCTTGAGTTAAGGGTAACTAATGCACGAGAATCCAACTTTGGAAAAACTACTTTGGTCTCATCCACCCTTACAACTTTTCCAATTAGCTCTAGTATTTGGGGGAGAATTTTCCTGAAATTAGAAGGGAGGTTGTTAATCATTACTCATCTAGGGTAGAGAGAGCAAGAACTTCCTCCGCAATGGTAGCAAGTGACCATGCAAGGGCATGAAATGTACATCCCCCAATGGTTTAGTATGGCTTGGATAAAACCTTATCTTGCATTGTATGTTTTTTTAAGAAAATGACAAAAAAAACCTTCTATAAAAAACTATAATAGGTTATTTGAACACCAAGTTTATTTAGCCAAATGGTAGAAAGCCAAGAATCTATAAATTTCAATGTAAGCATTTTATTAATATGAACAACCGCTAAAAATATTGCAATCTTTGATCCTATTTCTTCCATTTCTTATTATTTCTTTCATAACAGTATTTGGGTAGAGATGAAATTCCAAAGGCACTTCAGAGGTTTCCTTACCTTCCCTACCATCTTCACAACACACTTCCTCAATTGAGAAACCATTGCCCTCTGGAGCAATGAACACCTGCTCCGTCACCAATTTGTGGAACAATTTTTGAAAAGTGTGTTGGATTTCATTCACACCCAAATTAATGGGGGAGTCAAGGGCTTTCATACCCCCTCCACAAAAGCAGTTAAAAACAATCACAATGAAAAACATAAGTTGAAGTAGATTGCAGGACTTTAAGCATGCAAAATAAAGGCATAGATCTGAAACCAATTCACAAAACAACTAGAAAAAATAGAAAACAATGTAAAATAAAAGGCAAGGAGGCCCTATGGAAGAAAACCTCCATGGGGGAGGGTACGACCTCCCCCACCATCATTGATACCCTAGCACGGATCCTAAGCCCTAGACTAGAGCACTTTTGTCTTTTTTCTCATTTTGTTTAGTTTTAATTGAGTATTAGTTTATTATGAGTTGTGTAATTATAATAGTAGTAGGTGAAATATATCAATACAATTATGTTAATTAAAAAATTTTAATTAAAATTTTACAATTATTTATACATCAAATATTAACATTAATAATAAGTATAATATATTTAATGTCATTAATAAAAATAAATTTATGAATTATATCTTTTTATGTAATAAATTTTTTAAAAAATTAATAAGAACAATTTTTAAGTAGAATTATTATGAATTATGTAATTATAATAGTAGCAAAAGTGAAATGTAACAATACAATTATGTTATTGAGAAGCTAATTCATTGGAAAAAAAATCACCAATGGAGCTATCAAACTTAATGAGTATCGAGCATGGGAGGAAGGATCTCTCCTTCTCAAGGCAGCTAGGATCTTAATGAGAAATGATAGTTTCAGTTGAGTTCATGTGGTGGTACTATTTAACCATTAGTACCATCTTTCGAGTCACATGCTTTGTGGGTATCATTTGGCTTGTTGGCTATCAGATGAACTTTACTTGTCGGGGTTTTTTGTTGTTGGTTCTTGTGAATATGGGAGGTGACAGAAGTGGAATTGAGCCTCATTCTTTTATGAGCTAGAGAAAGAAGGAGAAAATTTGGAGGATTCTCCAATATGAGAATTTTAAGTCATTCTTCGAAAGGTTGCATGGACACGACCCAAATACTTCAGCAAAGTTTGTTTCTTGTTGGCATAATCGCAAACTCCAATTAAGGGCTTGGTTGTTGATTTCAATGAAGAGTTGATAACTTTTGTGACTAGGTTGCCTATTGTTAGCCGTAAATTCTTTAAAGACAAGAATTGTAATGAGAAGGCAATGGCTCACTTTTTCAAAGATAATGAACATAAAAAACTCATCAAGATGGAGGCATGGGGCTATGAGAGAAAGTATCTCAAGAATATATGGGTGAATATTATAGAAATATTAATGCAGTATGTGACTCTAGAAGGTAGGTTCACTGCTATCCTTCTAGCCATCATTTTACTCTTTTAAATCATTTTAGGCATGGGTTGTTTATCTCCTCTTTTTTATTTCTCTTGTCCTCCATGGAGGTCTCTGTGTATGCACACTTAAAAAATAGGATGGCATTGTTCCTACATAAGGGCCTTATTTTGTTAATTATGAAGCATGTAAAATACCTTACTCCTGCCTCATGTATTAAGGGCAAGGAGAAGACTCTTGGTGAGGATTCTAGGTTTTCTAGCTTGGATTCTAGCATGGTTCCATGGATGACGAGTGGAATGAAAAAAGTGAGGAAGGGACCCCATCCCTTGTGGCTACCCCCTCTAAAAAGAGGAAGACGGGTAACCCAAAAGGAAAATTGGCATTGAATCATCTTATTCTGAATGATTCAAAGTCACATTATGATGTTGATGACACAAAGGTGGGCTCTAGGGATTCCACGCCCAAGTTTGAAGCTATGGACATTGGTCAAGGTGATACAATTATTGGTGGTAAGCAGGTGGGGTTGCAGGAGAATCCGATGACCAAAGAGGCTAAGGATAAGCTTAGAAGGGTTTCTAAGTGCATTGCTAAGATGAAGAAATAAGCCTCAAAATATATGGTTAAGAATACAATGGAGCTCTACAAGGAGAAGGCTCTGGAGGAGAAGGCAGTGGAAATTGGTGATTCCCTGATTTGAAACTCCCCTAATGTGGAACATGTGGGTGAGAAAGTTATTTAGGAGGATGAGGATGTTGAGCAAGAGCAAGAAAATTCTAAGCCTCAAAACATTAATCCCTTATTGAAGGACTTCTCCTATCTCAATGATGAATCCACCTCTATGTTTGAGCTTCTTGACATGGTGAGGGTAGGGGCTACTGGCACTTTAAAATTGGGAAAATGGAGTCAACAAGAGTTCAATAGGTTAAACATCAAAATAAGGGGATTGACGGAGAATTTTCAAAATATTCTGAAAGGTTAGGCCTCAGATATTTTGATTGACAGAATTGTTGATCATAAGTATTTATTCACTAATTTCAAGTACTTTTTGTGAGCAGTGCTTGGTTGGTTTAGAATCCAAGGTATTGGAAATGAACCTAGATATCAAGAAACTTCTCCATGCTTGTCACATTTTAGTGAAGAATAGTGTAGACTCTTTGGAGGTCCTATTTCACAAGAATAGTGTGCTTAGAGAGGACAAGTTATATTTTTCTAAATTAATGGAGAAGGAACAATTGGCCAAAGGTAAAGGGAAAAATGGTGTGAAGGATGATGCTAAAGGCCCTATTGCTAGAGGGCTAGTTGTTTGGAAGAAGTCCTTTGAAGTTCAGAAAAAAGAATTGTTGGACATGATTGGGATACATAGAAACTAAGAGTTGGAGGTGGCCAACACCTTAAGTAGTATGTAGTATCTTGTTTTTTTTTTTTGGTTTTTTTTGTTGTTGTTGGGTCTCCATTTCTCTACTATTATTTGGCTACTTTTTTGCTAATGGATGCTACTGATAGTTTAGTTTTATATCTTTGGAGCAACATTTTCTACCTAAAGTTGCAAATGGTTTTGGGTCCCTTCAAAACTCGTTTTTCCTATATAATAAAAACAATACAATTATGTTAATGAAAATTCTTCAATTAAAACATGAAAATTATTTATATTTCAATTACAAAAATTTAGTAATAAGGTAGGAAGGAGTGCAAGGTTGGAGTTTTGAACTCCTTTGAGAAGGATGATGGGGATGGGGATGATTATGATGTAGACTTTGTTGCTTGGGAGGATTTTTTGGTGTCTACAGTGAAGGATCTTCTCTCCAAGCTTCCTTTGGAGCTTTGAGTTGTCAATTTTTTTGCATTCCTTTTTGCTTTGGTCTTGTTCTTTGAGGACATATGGGTGGTTTTCCTATCGTCCTTGTCTTCTTTGTGCTGCTAGGGGTCTCTTTCTTAGGATGCCATTTTATTTGAGCTCTGGTGGTGTTTGGAGAGAGAGACTATTTCTCCTTCCATGCTAGGCTGGAGGGTTCCTTGTTTGGGGATCTCTCTAGTGAGCTTTAGTTTTGGGTCTTTTGTTTGGTGTTTGGTGCAGCCATGGCCTTCTTCTACTTTGAGAGATGCTTTTCTCTCCCCTTCAAGTGTTGATGTGAATGGAGGGGTTGTACTAGTGGTGGGTCTCCTTGGCCATAATGTGGGGGTTTTCTCTTCTTGGTGGCTATTAGCTTTTTGAGATCCCATGTTGAAGGTAGGAGTGGGCCTTACCTTGCTTCTTTATTGCTCCACTGTATGTTGGGAGAGGAAGGTGTTTCCCCCAGTTTTCCATTGTTGGGGGTTTTTTTGACTGGTGGTTTGGGAGATGCAGGGTATGGGTTATTTCCTTCTTCCCAAATTTAATTGTTTTTTCTTTTGGTGAGGGTTGTTAGTGTTTTGTAGAAGAAGCTATTAATCATTTACTTTTTGGCCTAGTTATTTTTAGTGTTGTTTATTGTGTTGCTTCTTGCGGCTTTTCTTGTCATTCCAAAGGATGTTGTATTTACGCTTTCTTTTGGAGCTTTTGCTTCCTTCTCGATCTCTATGTCAAGGTCATCTATGGAGGTGGAGAATCCTCTTATTGAGGAGGAGTTGGTTGATGTTGTTCTAGTTGGAAGTTGGTCATGCCCACAAAAGGATATGAAAATCACGGAAAAACCTATCTTGGGAATTGGACATTCTAGCAGGCGACTAATATCTTTTCATGGTCGTTCATTTACTTGTCAAACCAGGGAACATATACTTGAAATGGAGTGACACTGTATGTGCACTAAGAAATAGTTTCAGTCACAACCTATCAAAAATAAATACTTGGAAAGAATTCTACCTATGTTACAGGAAGGTAATGCAAAGTTCTCTAAACTCAACCATAATTTAACCAAAGGAGAAATCATAACAGCTACGATTGAGAAACAAGATATGAACTGGCCTTATGTTGCAGGAACAGACAAAGGGATGGATTCCTGACACTATAGGAACAATATAAGGCTGAGTTTGCATAGAAACTTCAAGAATGAAATCTAGCTTATGATCAATAGAAAATGAATGACTAACAAACTAACTACAGATACTTACTAAGTGGGCCCCCTTAGCAAGCATCAACTACTTATGCCAGTATTGAACTCAGAACTTCATCAAATTTTATTCATAAACTCAGAATGGTGTACATTGTTCTGTTCATATGAAAACTAACAAAAAACTCTATCTCTTGTCATACATACTCTCCTTTTTATTATCGTACAAAATTTTACATGATATCCTTTCTATCTCGCTATGCTTGCTCACTCGCGTAGGAGGAACACTTATTTAAATAAGGAAAACAACCAACTAACTAACCCTAACAAAGAAAGATGTGGATATAAATGTATCCTAGAATCGAGGAACAGACTAAATAAATGAACTTATCTGCTCAACACGATTCAGAGAGAATTCAACATTCCACTCTTTCAAATTAATTTACATTTAAATTCCTTCCCAACAATTTCGATCAAAGAGTCTTCGCCAGAATAACTTCCTCAAAGTCGTGCAAGAAATGGACTTTACTACAAGGCTGAGATCAGCTGTGCTTGACTCATTCATACTTTCTTCAACAACCTGCGAAACACAAGGAAACAGAAGCGAATAGAAACATGCATGGCAACTTACACGATATTCATTTATTAATCACATATCAAATTTACTTCATCATTCAAAAACTAAATGCATTATACTAGTCATTTGGGAAGTCAAATAGGGTAATAAATATAGACATATCAACATGATAGGTTGTAGGAATATAAAAGTGTATTGCCATAGGATATCCCCCAATAAAAGGTTTCTAAAGAGTTAAACAACCATGAACAACAAAAGTAAGGGTATTAAAAGTACACCATGATACCCAAATTATGAGCATATTTTGGGCTAATCATTTTCCCCCTACTTAACCTAATGCTAGTCCTCCAACATTAAACTTTCTGGTGGTCTCTCTAAAATTAGTGGTTGAGGCATGACCCTGAAATAAGGTTTTGAATTTGTAATGAAAACCTCTGAAACTCTGCCACCTTTCATACCTATGAGCTTCTATATCTTCATTAATATTTCTAGCTTGGTAGGGATAAAGAGGCCACATCAGCATAGGAGGTCTAAATGTCAAGGGCAACCACAATTCAAACCTCTTTTGAAGGCCCAACTATATGTATCTATTTGATCTTCTGAGAGCTACAGTAAAATTCAAGGGACTGTGAGCCTCAGACCTTCTTAACCCAACAGTTAATCTCTCCCATCTCTTCTCAATTCTAGAGTATGACAGCTTCCAAACAGATTATGTCTATTCTTGAAGCTCATCATGCACCTATTTTTTGAGATTGAATATTTTCATCTTGACTGTATTATTATTATGGCCATATGGCATAGTAAGCCAGGTTTTTAACATTGTATAGGGGTCTGAACTCTTAGGGTGCAATGGAATAGGCTCACCCCTTTTGGCTTCTTCATATGCTTCCAATTTCCTACCATAATTAGCTTTGTTTTCTGCCCAAGACATGAGTGATCTTAAATGAATGTCGCCAATGTACAAAAGTGGATTCCACTTTGTTTCAGAGGGAATTATAAAGCCATGTAAATAAAATTCGCATAAAGAATTATTTAGTAGTGTGAATAACAGGATCTAGATTCCTAGAAATTCTCATTAACTGGAACCACAAAAATTGTTCCTTGAGACACAGAGCATAAACTCTAGGCAGTGGTCTACACTCCATAATCTTACCAGTTATTGTCATCATTTCATTCATTTTCTCCTTTAACTCCTGAATTTTTTGTTTCTGCCTTTCAATGTCTCTTTTCAGTTTCTTCTTTTCTTCCTCCCAAAGACTTTGTTGCATTTCAGTCTTGGCTAGGTGGCGGAAACTCAAGGTCTACAATGTGACCGGTCTCCACATGTGTGATTCTAAGACATTCCAAGAATTCAATCAAAAATGTCTTTCTGTAGACAACTATGGCTTGACAAGTTTTAGGGGGTAATGAAGCTTCATTGGCCACTTCCAATTGTTCAGGTTGTTCCTCCTCTTGCTACAGGATGAATTCCTGTTGCTGTAGTGGAGAAGACTATGCTTCCTCTGAAATTTGCATAGTCGCAATTTAGCCAATTCATCGAGACTTGGTTCCCCCCTTTCATTATGCTCAACTTCCCTTGTCTCAATTTGTTCTTCTTTAGGAATAACAAAGGGACTCTATGCAGCATTCTCAGATACATCCTGAAAGACATTATGTTCAGAACCTACAGATTCCTCTAAAATTATGATAACTTCAGGTTGAGGTGAAGCAGGGGAGACTTTACATTGTTTTCTTGTTGAAACTCTTCTTGGTAATGTTGCAGCTACCAGAGGTGCTCTCGTAGCTTTCCTCTTTCTGAATTTCCTAGAGGGCTCTACTTTATCAAAAGATGATGGTGAACTTGTGGTGGTGATAGGCGTTGCTTTAGGAGAAATTACTGCAAGAGAAGGTGCTATAGGAGTAGAGTGTTTCCTTTTCTAAGGGTGAGGGTTAGATTCTGGGGTTTGTTTTACCCCAGATGACTCTCCTGCCTTTGTTTTTCCTTTTTCTCTCCTACTGGTAGACCTAGTTTGCACCTGGGTAGAGGACTCTGGTGTGAAGGCTGCATGACTAGGTGTTGTAGGAGCAAATGACCCTTGCCTTGCTTCCCTACTACTAGATGCTATTTTATCTTTCTTTTTCTTAGGTCGTGGAGCAAGTGCCCTAGGGGGTTTTAGAAGTTGCCAGCTCTTTTAGGCAACAAATTCTTGCCAGGAAAGAGGTGACACATCTCTCAAAGAGCATTCAATCAACAGTTTCATAAGGGCATGATGGGCAATAGAATTATCCCTCCCTCTATGAGTTTCATGGGTGCATTGCTTCAAAAGATTTAATAAAAAGTTTGGGACATTAATAGCTAACCCATGCCTCATATGACTTAACAATTTAAAATGGTAGAAATGTAGGTAAGAAAAATGGCCTTCACATGTTAAGTATCTAATTATAAAAGCAGCATATTCTGGATATGGGGGAGGCAACGACACTCACTTGCATCCTTGCTTAGAGACCTCCAAGGGTCCATCAATTGGTACTGTAAATTATGCCCTAGCAGAAACAACATCTGAAGAAAAATTCTCTCCTATAGCTGGAAGCCTGGTTACCTCTACAATCTATTCCTCAGTTATAGCTACTGTTAAACCCCATACTGTAGCCTCTCCTTCAGAAAGGGTTCTTAAAATTTCACCTGCAACTTCCTCATTGAAAGTGTCTAACCTCAAAAAGTAGTTTAACTAACCATAGAGGCTGAATGCTTGAACTGTCTAAGGATTCTGTGTCAATATCTCATGAGCTATAGGCTCATGTCTTACCAACTGACCACCCATATTCAAAATTGTCTCAGTTGAAACTTAAACTCTTTTTCTGAAAATCCGAAGAAAAAATTTTTGCTCTGCTCTTTCTGTCCTGCCGTCACTTTCTCTTCTTTTCCAAGAATGAACTCAAAAGATATTTGCATGTAATAATTGTTACAACTACTTAAACAAACAGTTTTAATTGTGATTTAGGATGGAAACATGTAGTCATATTTGGAAAGTATAAGAAAATAATAAAGAAAAATATATGAATAGTTGTGACAGCAGCGTAAGTGAAATGGATTATCCCACACCCTACTTAAAATATGACATATGTCCACACATGTACTAAAGAATAGGTAGAGATCAAGTAATAATGACTAATATAGACATAGTAGTAAATGAATAAAATGAAATAAATCAATGATGCGACAACAAAAGATATTGCATACCTTTCAATAAATGCGCGTTCATGCTGAGAAAGATGATGGCTCCAGCATGAGATGACAATTGGGAATGGAATCATAATTAAGGGTGATGCAGATGAATGAGGTGGATGGGTGACATGGATAGATTAGATGCATCGATGGAATGGAGGATGGGATGGAAGATAAGGAAGTGAGATGTGGTGATGAGTGAGAACGAAGAAAAAGGGTTTCCTTAAAAAGGAAACCTTTATTATGAGCATGCATTGTAACATTATGGTGAAACTGCAGGAGAAAGGCTAAAGCCTTTTGCTGCAAGAAGATTAGTGGCAGGATCCTAAACAAACTGCGGCATAAATTCTTCTTTTGAGACTAGCTTACGATACAACTGAAGATGGTGCCCATTAACTAGTAGCTTGAATCGAACAGGATCAATTGTGACTAATTGAACTGAACCATTATCAAATACATTCTCAATTTCATATGGGCCAACCCATCGAGTGGTGAGTTTACCTTGATTTTTTTTATACCTCAAATCATAGAGTAGCGCCCAATCACCGATAGAGAATTGCTTAGTTCGGATATGGTGGTCATGCCATTTCTTCCTTTGTTGTATAATTTTTGTATGCTAGAGGGCCGCTTTTCTGAGTTCATCTAGCACATTCAGCTATAGGAGTCATTCCTTTTGGGCTTTAGAAATGTCAATATTAAGTTCTAAAGCAGTCCTCAAGGTCTTGTGCTCAAATTCTATTAGCAACATGGCATTCTTTCCATAGAGTAATTCAAAAGGAGTAAACCCTATAGTTGTCTTCCACGTTGTCCTATAGGCCCAAATGACTTTAGAAAGTCAACTGCTCCAATCTTTCTTGTGTAGCTAAACTGTCTTTGTAAGTATTGCCTCAATTTCTCTATTGGTAACTTCTACCTGACCATTGGCTTGAGGGTGATAGGGGCTAGAATTCTTGTGTCAAATCTTGTAATCATTCATTAGTGTATTGGTTAAATTGGATGTAAATTGAGCTCCTTGATCTGTGACAAGTTCCCTTGGGACTCCAAACTAAGTAAAGATCTACTCATATAGTTATTTAGCAACCTTGTTGTCATGGGCATGAGTCATTACTTGCACTTCCACCCATTTGGTTACATAATCAGTACAAACTAAAATATATGATTTCCCATTGGATGGAGGATCAATAGGTCCAACAAAATCCATGCCCCACTTATCAAAGGGACTGATGACCACTTGAGGATACAGGGGCATTTCATCAGACCTTGTTGGTCTTCCCATGCATTGACATCTGTCACATTTCCTGGTATAGGCTGCTGCATCTTTGTGTAGTGTAGGCCAATAGTATCCTATATTAAGCACCTTCATAGATGTTCTTTTTACTGCAAAGTGCCCACCGCATGGCTCATCATGAAAAGCATGCAGTATGTCATAGGTTTCATCTTCCCTTAGACATCTTCTCATGACTTGGTCAAGTCCTATGTAGAATAAACAATCTGCAATCCATAAAAAGTTAAAACTTTTCTCCACCAATAATTATTTTTCCTTTGGGGAAAAATGGGCTAGAATTTGGTTGACTGCCAAGTAATTTTCAATACCTGCATACCATGGGGTGCAAGAAATAATGAAAAATAGATGTTCATCAGGAAATCTATCATCAATTACCTTTGGTGTGTCAGGTGTAGTCATTTGAAGCCTTGATAAGAAATCAACCACCACATTAGCTCGGCTTGGCTTATCAATAACTGTGATATCAAATTTCTGCAACAATAGGAGCCATCTTGCTAATCTGCCCAATATGGCAGGCTTATTCATGAGGTACCTTATTGTTGCATGGTCTGTATGAACAAATATTTGGTAACTAGTGACATAATGCCAAAATTTGTTCAGGGCATACACAACTACTAGCAATTCTTTTTCTGTGACATTATAAATTAATTCAGGACCTTGCAAGTTTTTTCTAATAAAATATATAGCATGTTTAATAGAATCCTCTTTTTGTCCTAAAACTGCCCCTATTGCATAATCAGAAGCATCTGTGTGTATATAGAAAGGAAAAATCCACTTCGGTTCTTGAAGAACAAGTGCCTAAGTAAGCAAGTTCCTAAGCTGCAGGAAAGATTTGTCATAAGCTTTAGTCCAACTAAATTTAGAATCCTTAGTCAACAAGGTATATAATGGACTAGCTATCTTGCTGAAATTTTTGATGAATCTTCTATAATATCCAGCATGTCCTAGGAAGCTTCTAACATCCTTTTGTTTTGTAGGTGTTGGAAAAGTTAGAATAACTTCTATTTTTACAGGATCAACCTGAATTCCTGCTTGAGAGATATGATGGCCTAAAATAATTCCCTCTTGCATCATCATAAAACATTTCTCACTATTCAAAGACAAATTTTTCTCCTGACATATTTTCAACACTTTTTTCCAAATTGGCTAATGCTTCTTCATAAGTAACTCTATAGGTAGTGAAGTCATCCATATAGATTTCCATAGAATCATGAGAAATGTCAGCAAAAATACTAATGACTGCCCTTTGAAATGTTGCAGGTGCATTACACAATCCAAAAGGTAAAATAGAGTAGGCAAAAGTGCCCCATGGACTAGTAAAAGTTGTTTTGTCTTGATCTTCAAGAGTGATTCTTATTTGATTATAGCCACTATATCCATCCAAAAAGGAGAAATACTTTTTCCTAGACAATGAGTCTAATACTTGGTCAAAAAATGGCAGTGGAAAATGATCCTTTTTAATTGTTGTGTTCAGCTCCTTGTAGTCTACACAAACTCTCTAGTTTCCTCATTTTTTAAGGACAATCACCAGTGGAGCTACCCATTGACTATTTGAAATGGGGTAGATAAAACCAACATCAAACAATTTTTGAAGCTCTTTTTTAACTATTTCCCTAAGTGTTGGATTTATCCTTCTTTTAGGTTGCCTGACAGGTGAACAATCTTTCTTAATATAGATTTTCTGAGTACAAAGTTGAGGATCTATTCCCTTCATATCCCCATAGTCCCATGCAAAAGCTCTATGTTATTCTTGCAATATTGTGACTAGGGCAACTTGTTGAGATTGAAGCAACTTATTATTGATATTTAGACAATGGTCTAGAGACACTTCTCCTTACTTGATAAGATCATTCATGAAGGTTGCTGATAAAGGTGGTGTCTATATTTCATGTGGAAGCAAGTTATGATAAACTGTTGGAGATTTAGGTGACAGGTTCTTAGAATTCAGTTGCTGCAGGAAACATTGTTGAGGACAGCTATCTGCAGCAGATGGGCTACTCAGACCAGGATTGGACTATAAAATATTGAAAAGCAAGTCATGCTCACTTTGAAGTTGGGAAAATGGACTAGTTTGCAGCATAATTAACTAAGCCAATGAATTGAATTCTTCAGTTTCTTCTCCTAAATCTGGCCAAATTGGTTGAGACAAATCTAGCTAAGGCTGAGCAGATGGGTATAAAGCCAATTTCTTTTTTGACTGACCATCAAAAATTGTCATGTCTCCAGAATGGAATCCTATAAAAGCATCATTGTGGCTAACCATTGTCTACCTAGGATAATAGGATATCCTCCCAAAGTTATCCTTGTGGACAATATGGTGAAGTCTGCTGGGTATTCCCAAGACGCCAGGCTGACAATAATATCTTCTACCATTCTATCAGGATTTACTGTGGAACTATCAACAAGCTGCAGGACAATAGGTGTAGACCGAATGTTTACAATATTCAAATACTCCATTGTATTCTTGGTCATTATATTGATGGTTGCACCAAGGTCAATCAAAACATTCTTTATTATTTGGCCATTAATATTTATTTGTACCATAGGACTCCCAAGGTCAGTATATTTTGGAATGACTACCTTCCCTAACATAATTTCTGCCAACTATCCTAGAACATGGATAGTTTGGGGATCCTTTTCTTTCTCCTTGGTTTCTTTAAATAGATCTCTTTAATGGCTTTTCCATAAATTGGGGCATCCTTAATGGCTTGAAAAAGGGATATTTAAATGTGTACATTCTTCAACTGATCCAAAATATCAAAGGTAGGCTCTTCCATAGAATTTGATGTAATAATTTGCAATCTTTGAGGAAAATCCAGTTTGGCCTAATGCCGCAGGACAGGCTCCTTAGAGATAGTATCTAACACAGGTATATGTTTTGCAGGATTAGTCTATTGTTTAGAGGCAGAGTCTAGAATTTTTGTAATGGCAGGAAGGTGTGGAGCAGGAAGAGTGGTTCCAGATTTGAGATGGATATCATGAACATTCAAGGCATAAGTGAGATACTAATTGGCTTCTGCAAAATACATAGGTTGTTGTTGCTGCCACTACTTATTGTTAAGATTTGGCAATGGTTGAGCCAGCATAGGCATTTGTTTTGGAGGGCCAGTATTTGTTGTAGGTGTTGTAGGAGGTGGCATGAGAGCTAGAGGTTGTGGTTGTCGAGGCTATAGAAAGGCAGGGGATTGGTTCTGCCATTACTGTGGACTTCTCCATTGAGGGTTCTGCTGCTAGTTACCTGGTGGTGGAGTCCATTATCCTTGTGGCTATTGCCAACCTCCTTGAGGGGATTGCCATTGAGGATTCTGATAGCTTGGCCAGTGAGTTTGAGAAATATTCCAAGTTTGTGATGAGCCATATGTAGGTTGCCACTGGTTATTGTAATTAGAATAAGGATTACCAAAAGTCAAAGGATCTTAAGGCATACCTTGTCTTTGAGCCCATGGTCACCTTTGTACGATGAAAAATACTTGATCATCATCACTTTCTACCACCTTAAGGTCAGTAGGTAGCTGCTTAGCCTCCAGGTTAGCCACCATCTTTCATCTGCAGTCACGTTTCTTTTGTCTGCAATGTGGATAGAACTCAACCAAGATTGTTTCAGCTTCCTCATGTTTCTTCCGAGCTTGCATAGTATCCAATTGTGTAGCCATGTTTTTTATGATATACTGCTTGAAATCTGATAGCAAATTTGTGATCTCCATCCATGAAACTCCACTAGTAGAGGACTTTCCCACTGTGGCTTGATGACCTCTACCCTTTTTAACAATTGCTTCAGAGTAGTTGAGACATATTTTCTTGATATCATCCCAAGGTAGTTGAGTTATATCACCTCCTCCCATCAGGTCCATGGTGTCTATACAGGTATCACTGATTCCCCTTAGAAAAAGTAGTTTATGAGATTCTTCATTGAGAGTATGGTCGGAATTCTTTTGAAGGGAAAACAAAAATTTTGAGATATAGTTTTCCAAACTTTCATCCTCCTTTTGTTGAATTCTAAATATATCGTCTCCCTTACTACCACTCTTACAATATTCCTTGTACTTCACAAAAGAATTTGTTTGCATGACTACCCAACTATCAATAACACCTCTTCCAAAACTCATAAACCATCTAAGAGCTCCTTCCTTTAAAGTAGAAGGAAACAACTTCAGCCTGTGAGCATCTGAAATGTAATCATAGCTACGATAGAGGATGTCAAACTTAAACAAGAAAGTGTCTGGGTCCTCTATAACTAGTCCATAGAACTTAGGAAGCAATGAAGAAGGAATATTTTTAAGGTTATCATTATCTTGTTGAGCAATGATGGGGAACTCAAAAGAAAGAGGTTGATTAGGTGGTTTTCGTGCCATATTTTCTTGTTGAAGTATCAGAGCAAATGGATTTTCCTTAGGTTCTTTGTCAGCTGGGTCAAATGGAAATTCAACAAATAGGTTTGTAAGGAGGAACCTTCCCAGAGCATCTCTTCTTCTATGCATGCAATAAAATGAATGGTGGATTGAAAGAATTTGAAAATACTTGAATAACAGACTAAACTACTGCTAACAATGACTTATGACAGGTTCTTAGCTTGACACTATCCCCAACAATGGCACCAAAAATGGTCGCACCCACAAAAGGATATGAAAATCATGATAATACCTATCTTGGGAATTGGACATTCCAATAGGCGACTAATATCTTTTCATGGTCATTCATTTACTTGTCAAACCAGGGAATGTATACTTGAAATGGAGTGGCACTATATGTGCACTAAGAACCAATTTCAGTCACAACCTATCAAAAATAAATACTTGGAAATAATTCTACCTATGTTACAGGAAGGTAATGCAAAGTTCTCTAAACTCAACCATAATTTAACCAAAGCAGAAATCATAATAGCTATGACTAAGAAACAAACTATGAACTGGCCTTATGTTGCAGGAATAGACACAGGGATGGATTCCCAATGCTACAGGAACAATATAAGACTGAGCTTGCACAAAAACTTCAGCAATGAAATCTAACTTATGATCAATAGAAAATGAATGACTAACTAACTAACTACAAATACTTACTAAGTGGGCCCCCTTAGCAAGCATCAACTACTTATGCCAGTATTAAACTGAGAACTTCATCAAATTTTATTCATAAACTCATAATGGTGTACATTATTCTGTTCATATGAAAACTAACAAAAAATGCTATCTCTTGTCATAAATACTCTACTTTTTATTATCATACTAACTTTTACATGATATTCTTTCTATCTCGCTATGCTTGCTCACTCGCACAGGAGGAACACTTATTTAAATAAGGAAAACAATTAACTAACCCTAACAAAGAAAGACATGGATGTAAATGTATCCTAGAATCGAGGAACAGACTAAATAAATGAACTTATCCACTCAACACGATTCAAAGAGAATTCAACATTCCACTCTTTCAAATTAATTGACATTTAAATTCCTTCCCAACAATTTCAGTCAAAAATTCTTCACCAAAATAACTACCTCAAAGTCGTGCAGGAAATGGACTTTACTGCAAGGCCAAGATCAGCTGCGCTTGACTCATTCATACTTTCTTCAACAACCTACAAAACACAAGGCAATAGAAGCATTATACCAGCCATTTGAGAAGTCAAATAGGGTAATAAATATAGATGTATCAACATGATAGGCTAAATGAATATAAAAGTGCATTGCTATAGGATATCCCCCAATAAAAGGTTTCTAAAGAGTTAAACAACCATGAACAACAAAAGTAAGGGTATTAAAAATACACATGATACCCAAATTATGAGCATATTTTGGGCTCATCAGAAGTTATCTTTTCTACTTTGTGCATCTATTCAGGTGGAGCCTGGGTGGGCAAGAGGGTTAGGTATTTGGTGGTAAGGGTTTTTATTGCATCCTTTCCAATAGAGGGGGGCTCTCTCATATTAAGGTTGAGATGAAGTTGGTGTTTCAAGCTGTTTGGTGGTGTTATAAAACGGTGAAGGGGTGTTGTAGGAATATTGTTGTTTTATAGTATTCAGTTGTTGGGTTGATGGTTGCCTAGATGAATCAAGTTTTTTACAAGTTAGTTGAGGCCTACTATTGGAATGTTGATGCTTTGTAATATTTTGTTGATTTATTGAGGCTAATTATTGCTTGGATGAATTAGGCTGTTAAGGGTTTAAGGTCCCTATTAAAACCTAGTTGTAAAGGGTGTAAGGTCCCTTCAAAAAAATTTGGTTTCAAGACTCTATAAACCTAGTTGTTAAAGGGTTCTAGGTCCCTTCAAAACCTTTGCGCAACCTTTAGTGCTGCTATTGTTGGGCTATTGTTGGTTTGTGGCTTATCTTTGTTGCAACATGATTCTCTTGGATAGTGTTTTAGGTTCCTTTAAAACAAGCTCGTAATGGGTTTTGTGTCCCATCAAAAACATTTAATAATAAATATAATATATTTAATGTCTTTTATATATATATTTTTTGATAAAAGTGGCTGAGCCACTAAAATTTTATTAATTTAAAGGTGTTACAATAGTTTATTTTGAAACTCAATCCTAGAACTAGGAGATATCAGAGTTAGAAAAATAATAAGAAAGCATACATTAGAGAAGCCCATCCAATGGAAAACCCCAAAAAAATTGAATAAAAAAACCACCCATTATCCCCCCAGTCTAGAAAGACTAGATGTGTATGTTCAACCCACAAATATAAAAAGGGAAGATATGAAAATGATTAAGAATCTTCCATTTGAGAGCTTGAGGAAGAACTTGCCTCAAAATGAGATTGAAGCAAAAATGTTTCCAAAGACAAGGCCTCTTTAAATTTGGAAATTGAGGTAGATGCCTATCGTGGAGACAAAGGCCTTGCTGCAATATCAAATAAGAAGTGTAAAGCTAAAAATGTATCAATCCCCACAACAAGAATCTCTAGAGGAATTTTCTCATCCAAATCATTGCAATCAAGCACTATCCTATCACAATCATTGCTAATAATTACATTCCTAAAAGTCAATAATATATCTCCATTAGAACCATTAGAAGCTAGTTTAGAATGAGAAATGAAACCACCAATTGGGAAGAGGCCATAATGAAACTTATAATTAGCTAGAGTAGCATGGAGTTCCATGTCTGAAATCAAACTTGGTTGCACAAATTTTGAAGTAATGATCATAACCATTTCACAATCCAATAGATTATCCATGCAAATTGTGAAAAAGTGGGATAACACTTCAAAATAGGAAGTACTAGGATTTTCCCATAGCCAATGTGATCGCAGAGCCTTTTTGAGTGTTATCCCACTTTTTCACAATTTGCATGGATATTCTTTTGGATTTTGAAATGGTTATGATCATTGCTTCAAAATTTGTGTAGCCAAGCCTGCTTCTCACTTGGAACTCCATACTGCTCTAGCTAATTATAAGTTCGATTATGGTCTCTTTCCAATTGGTGGTTTCATTTCTCATTCTAAATTGATTTCTAATAGTTTTTGTGGAGATATGTTGTTGACTTTCAGGAATGGAATCATTAGCGATGATTATGATAGGACTGTGCTTGATTGCAATGAATTG
>VDFB02347389.1:0-28191 GCA_007258455.2 Sequoia sempervirens
AACTTTGTTAGATCATAGGCATTACAAAGTCCAAAGAAGGAAGCCACAAGGGGCCAAAACAACAAGCATTAATTCACACCCAAGAAGCACCTCATATCCTCAGCAACCCACTCCTCAAGAACAGGGGCCATATCAACAGGGAGATTGCTCCAATCATCCACAGACCAAGAATCAGTCTTTTCCGATGCCCATCTAGCCAGCCCATCAGCCACCATATTCCACTCCCGTGGAATATGGCGGAAAACAATGAATTCCAAGGTAGAGCACAGAGAAATAATCTGTTTGACAACCACAGCTAGCTGCCAATTCACATCCTCCAAATTTTGATTATTCAACATATCAATAACCACCTGAGAATCAGCTTCACAAACAATTCGCCGCCATCCAAGGGAAACTGCACGCTCAACCGCCAAGAGAATAGCGCTAGCCTCCATAAGATTATTAGTTTGCAAACCACGATACATAGAAAAGAAGAAAACCACCACTCCAAGGCTATCTCTACCAATACCACCAACCCCAGCATGCCCAGGGTTACCCCTAGAAGACCCATCAGTATTAATTTTCAACTCCCCTAGAGCAGGTGGGCACCAAAGCCCTCACGAGCAACCCTCTCACGCCCACGCCTACGATGCACTTTACTCATAATACACTTCCCCCCGGTGGCAAGACCCAGGGAATTTACAACACCCAAGTCCCCAGGAGCAATCGGCACAGACAAGTCACACTTTGCAGTCAAAGTCTCCAGCAAAGCCCCAAGAATTCGCCTCCAAAGTTGCCCCACGAGCAATTTTTTATCCAAGAATATTCTTCTGTTACGTTCCAACCAGATTTGCCAAACAATCAAAATAGGACCAATGCTCCAAGCAATTTTAAGAAAAGAGGTTGTAGCAGGAGAAGAACCCTGTCTCTTCCAAAATTTCTCCAAAGAAGAGACATGGCAACACGGTAAGCTCCAAAGATTCCACCAGTGATGCCAGATAGTCTTAACAAAAGAGCACTGAAAAAACAGATGTGATAAGCATTCATCATGCTGACCACATAGAATGCACATGGAGGGGCCCTGGAACCCACATTTGCAAAGATTATCCCAAGTAAGACACTTACCTTGAACCACAAGCCAAGAGAAAAAATTACACTTAGGCCAAGCAAATTTATTCCAAGCATGCTTCCACCAAGAAACCTGGGAGCTTCCAAAGACCTGTTTATCCAAAACTTGATAACCAGAGGCAACCGAAAATTTTCCTTTCAAGTCAGGTCCCCAAGCAAGCACATCAGCCCCTTGGAGGGAATTGCAGACACGACTCGATAAAATCTTAGCAAGCTCTTGACGATCCTCCACTGCACCACCAGGAGGCCAATCCAAGGGGCTCTTCCACCTAGACACATAAATTTGACCCAAAGATTGTTGAGATTTAAAATCTGCCACATGATTCCAACCCGCCTCCACAAAAATCTGGCACAAATCTTGGAGATGGGGATGAGATGACACAATGGGTGGGTATCCATCCCAAGAATCATACCAGAAAAGAGCATCTCGACCCCCATTACAAATCCAAAAAGTCCCTGTTTAACCAACTTGGCACCACGTTTAAGGGTACTCCAGATCACTGAGCCTTTCCCCTCCATACTAAACCTTGATACCTCCCTACTTTCTACTGCCCCCAAATATTTGAAGGTTAGAATTTTAGCCCAGCACATATGCTGTTGAGAGCACCAGCGCCAATACAACTTAGCAGCCAAGGCCTACCCATTCAAATCAGCCCGCCGTAAACCAAGACCCCCCTCTTGCTTTGGCCTACAAACAACATCCCACTTCACAAGACTCCATTTTCTATGAAGAAGATTACCAGCCCACAGAAACTGACGAGACAATTTCTCGAAATCTCTAATAAAACTTGAAGGAGCAGAAAGAACAAAGCATTTATAAATAGGAAGAGCCTGGACCACCGACTTTAAAAGAGCCACTCTACCTGCTGAAGAAAGCCACCTGCAAGTCCAATGACTGACCAATCCTCGAAACTTATCAAGAGTCTCTTGCCAAAACCTTTTGGGGAGAGAGCGAACAACAAGAGGGATTCCAAGATAGGAAAAGGAAGCGAACCAATCTGAAACCGAAGGATACCAGCAATTCTCCTTTGAATACCTTTAGGAGTGTGGAAGAAATATATGAAGGACTTCCCCTCATTTATGCATTGCCCAGAAGCTGCCAAGTAACTATCCAAAACACTGCGCCAATTGAGAGCCTCCTCAACCTTAGCCCTACCCATCAAGGCAGTATCATCTACAAATTGCAGATGAGACTGAGGGGGAATACCATCTCCCCAACTCCATCCCTGAAGCAATCCACTAGCAACCTGAGCACGAATGAGTCTTCCCAGGCCTTCCGCAAGGAGGATGAATAAGTAAGGAGATAGGGGATCTCCTTGACTAAGGCCTCTAGAAGCACCAAACAAACAAGTGGGCTCACCATTGATAAGCACCGAAAAGGAGGAGGAAGTGACACAACTCCTAACCCATTCAATCCAACCCTCAGCAAAGCCAAAAGCTCCAAGGATTTTAAATAGAAAACTCCATTTAACACGAACATAAGCTTTAGCCATGTCTAACTTGATAAACATAGATTTATCTTTTGAGGATTCCATAGAATGGATGGCCTCAGCAGCAATAACTACCCCATCCATGATCTGTCTTCCAGCAACAAACCCCCCCTGCTCTTCAGAAATTAAGTCATCAAGCCAAGGCTTCAGCCTTTCAGCGATCAACTTAGTAATAATTTTATACACAACATTACATAGAGCTATAGGCCTAAACAAATCCAAGGAGTTAGCTCCCACCTTCTTAGGAATAAGAGATAAAAATGTAGCATTTAGGGACTTCAACATTTGTTTATGCATAAAGGATTCTTGGACAACCTCTAAAAGGTCCAATTTAACCACTTCCCAGAACTCCTGAAAAAATTCAATGGGGAATCCATCAGGCCCAGGAGCTTTACCTTTCTTCATCTGGAATACAACCTTCTCAAGCTTCGACAAGGTAATAGGAGCAAGCAATGATTCATTCATTTCATTAGTCACCAGCTTCGGGATACAATCTAAAATTTTAGCTTCATCCTCCTCCGTAGGAGGCGAATCCTCAGAGAAAAGGGTAGAGAAATATCGAATGCATTCAGCTGAAATAGAGGCTGAAGAGGACAAAGATTCCCCATTAGGAAACAGAATAGAAGAAATAGCATTACCTTGTCTCCGGTCCTTAACTGAGTTATGGAAGAAAGCAGTGTTTCGATCCCCAACCTGGAGCCATTCAATACGAGACTTTTGTTTCCAAAAAATCTCTTCTCTTAACTCCCATTCCTCAAGCTCTTTTGTTGCAGCAACCTCTAATAAACTCAGCTCCTCTGAGAGGCCTTGATCTCGAATTTGCCTGGTAATTAGGTCTATATTATCTCGCGCCTTTTGCTTTTCCTGAAATAAGTTACCAAAATGCTGCCTATTCCATCTTTTCAATCTGTATTTAACATACTGGAGCCTCTTTGAGAAAGAGTACATGGCAGTGCCATATGCTGGCTTCCCCTGATCCCACCAACTAGGGAACAAAACATGAAGAGATTCATCCCTAAGCCACATGAGTTGGAACTTAAAGGTTTGTCTAGCACACCGTTGAGGCACATCAACTACTAGCTTAATAGGCCAATGATCAGAACCACGACCATCCAAAATTTCAGACCTTATCAACCACCTGTCCCCCACCCAAAAACTAGACACCAAAAATCTATCAAGTCTTTCAGAAATAGAGGCATCGCCAATTCTCCTATTATTCCAAGTAAAAAGACCATTGCGAGGTTTGATATCCACAAGATTCAAAGCAGAGATATTGTCCTGGAGCAATAATGCAGAAGCCTCCAACCTTGCAATACCACCTCATTTTTCTGCAAGCTCCGTGATAGCATTAAAATCGCCTCCAATAATCCAAGGATGGTAGGGAAATAAGCTGCGAACTAAACGAATGTTGGACCACAAAAGTTGCTTTCCTTGCAACTCCACAGGCGCATACACATTGGAGAAGAGAGAAATTTCCCCTGACATAAAACAAGAGGCCACCATGGAAAGGGAGGACCTGAAAGACACCCACCAAAGGGGGCAAATCTTACGCGGGTTCCATAAACATGCCACCCCGCCAGAAGACCCTTGAGCACCAATGCATTGGCATCCACCATTCCCCCATAACTTAGGAACTAGATCCATCATACCCTCCACAGAGAGCTTAGACACCTGCAAAAAAAGAACATCAGGCGAATGACACCTAATCAAATCCCGAACAGCTTTTTGTCTAGGGCCACTGTTCAAGCCCCTAACATTCCAAGAGAGAACTATCATTTCGAGGGGCATGAAAAATGCGAATCTAGAGTCTTGACTGACCCTGACTCCACCAAAGTCTCCCCTATCATCTTAATCTTTTCCTCATCCTTCTTCCTTCCCAGCTTAGAAATTTTCTCCGGCCCCCCCTTCTTGAGAACTTTTTGCAGAACAGCCAACTGAGAGGACGCCTTAATATTCTTCTTGCCCACCTCTGGACCAACTTTTTGCAAGAGGTGAACCTTATCTACACTATCTTTCACTACCTCAGCACTACCACCCAACTCAACCTGAACCTCCATTTGACGATCTGTCCCTAGAGCCGAAGTCCCATCAGTAAGCGGAGCCATAATCCCCTCTGAGTTGAGCAAAACCTGACTAGAATCTTTCCCAACCTCATCTAAGCATGGCACTCCCATACCCCCCTCCTGTTGGGGAGCAAGCATTGCCTCAACTAAAGGGCCATGCTGATCAATATCCAGAGTCCCATGATCTAGATCCAAAAATCCTGGGTTCACCTCCTGTTGACTAAGATCCTCTAGCACCTCAAACCTGTTGAAGGTGTCCTCCTCCTGCCTGTCCTTCAAAGTCCTTTTATGACCTTTATTTCTGTTTCGGCCTCTAACGGGAATAAATCCATCTTCCCTACCACCAGAACCCTGAATGGGGTCCTTGCCCTTATCCACCCTAGGTGGATTAGCTGAAGGTTGAGAAGAATGAGCCTCCAAAGGCTTGGCCTTTGGACATCTGCGCAGGAGGTGACCATACTCATGACAGAAACGACAACGGAAGGGAAGTGTTTCATAATCTAGCTGTTGCACCCATGAATAATCTCCTGCACTCACTTCTAACGAGTCTGGCAATGGCTTACTTAAATCAATTTCTACACAAAACCGGGCAAAAGTCATTACCTTTTTGAATTGTGTTTGCTGAGAAGAACCCACAGGTTTCCCCAGCTTCGAGGCTAATAGGCACAACACATCCTCTCGCCAGCATTCCACAGGGAGCCTTGGAAGACGGACCCAAACCGGAACCCGATGCGGAAGTTCCTCTGCCGGGTTGAAGCCAGCATGCCATGGCTTAATAAATAAGCCCACCTGGTTATAAAAATACGGGCCCCCTTCAAAAATCCTATTCCGACCAGCCAAACAATCAAAAGTAACCATGAAGTAGTTATTTGCCAGGAGGCGGATCTCCATCTCTCCCTCAGGCATCCATGTCTTTTGAGCCCACATCTCCAAGAATTGCAAAGAAATTTTCAAACCTAAGAATTTGCAATAAAGAGAATGTCGTGCATAATAATCAATGTCTTCAGCCAACATCTCCATTGGAATGACTACGCTCGGCCTCTCTTTACACCGTTCGAGGCACCCATTAATCTTCGGAATTCTAGGCCCCCCTACCGAGCCCATCTCGACTTTCTCAGGTTCCACCGAGAAAAGATTATTATCAAAAATCTTCGAACCCTGTGGAGAGGGTTTCGATCCAAAAGCAGAACGAAAGTCCATATTGGGACAAACCCTAGAAGATTCTCCAGTATCCATCAAAGAGCACACAACGCAAGATGAGCAAGCAAGGCCCAAATAAAACCAAGAGCCCTTCGAAGAAGGCACACTCCACTGGACACCAAGGTCGCAACCCCCCAACCCCAGAATACACACCTGCTGCAAAAGAAAAGAGCCTCCCCCCAAATAGCGTAAAAAAACCCACCCCCAAGAAGCTTCAGAGAAGAAGAGAACAACCGACCCCCAACTACACATGCAACCACCAAAAGATTACATGCGGCCAAGCCTAGATGGTCAGCGCAAAGTGTTTGAAATTTTGAGGATGATAGTGAATGTTTGTTTTCGTATCATTTTGAAAATCAAGCAAAGTATTAAGTTGACTCACAATCATTACAACCCTAGGTTAGAAATGGCTATATTTGTTGAATCCCACTAGTTTCTCCAAACACTAAACAATGCAAATAGTTAGAGATTTGGCGACACTCGGGGGACCACCAAATCTCAAAATCCTTAAAATCCGAAGATCAAAAGGAGTTTTTTTGTTTCTACAATTGAATAGTACAAATGTGGGGTGGCTTTAGAACGACCATTCCTGACATCAACAAATATTAAGAAATTTTGGCTTCTACACAAGGGTTCATAATAAGGGCTTCCAGTTTAGGGGGTGCAATGATAAAATCCATCAAGAGGTCTCCCAACCCTTAGAACAAGGGGTTTACGCATCATAAAGATACTGGGGGAGATCTATCATATACCACTTCCCATTGATCACAACTTTCATTGTAACCACACATTTATATCACGGTTTGGAAGAGCTTGGCATTAGCTCGTTACCACTTGGGTTATTCCCTTGGGGTGAGTAGTTTTTCCCACCAAAGCAGGCCCTCTAAAGATGAACAATAGTGAGGAAGTACATCTATAGTTTGATCATCTTCATTCATGTGAACAAAGAGAGAACACACGCTATGCCTTTTTCTCACACTCGCAAGGGAGTTCAATTTTAATCCAAATTGAAAGGTGTAGGTGATTTTGCAAAGTGTTGAGGAATGTTTCTGTTTCTCAAGGTAGCCAAATGGCATGAGAGAATTGCATACACATCCACTAACAACATTAAAAATCATAAAACATAGCAAACTGTTGTAAATTTTAACCCTTCAAAGTAGTGATGAGTTCATTTTAAGCACAAATTAAAATATGAAGTTACCTTGTTCAGTTTTAAACCCAAAGTAAAATGATGATGTGAAGGTTCAATTTTATCCAACTTTGAGCGTTCATTTTAAACACAAAAAATAATGACGAGGGTTCAATTTTAGCCAACTTTGAAAATGAGTTTTAAGCCCAATTGAAATCTAGTTGGTTCTAAGATTGTAAGTTTTAATCCCAATGGAAAATTAGTTGTCCTAAAGCATAAAGAAGAAAGCATGAACGTTGGGTTATAATTGCCCCAAAGTGTTAAACGCTTGTTACAATTATAGAATTCAAGATAGAAAATACTTTCTTCACTTTATCTCCATATCTTTGAACCTACAAAATCATGTTAGTCTAACAACTAGGACAAAGTTAGAAGCACATCAGTGGTCAGATAAATCCAAGAAATTAAATCACATGTCGAAAAAACAAGCATAAAATTTCTTACCCTAGCTGAGCGTCGTTGAACACGATGGCATCACAATTTGAAATATGAGCATCGCTCTAGTGAAAAAAGGTGTCACTCTATAGCAGGAACAGTGAACATGATAGCGTCAGGATTTTGCTCGGTGTCACTGCTCGCATTAGAGTCGTAGTTTAAAATTTGTCGGCATTGCTCTAGTGAAGTTTCGTGTCACTGTTTGAACTTTTCAATACCTCCAGATTAAATAAGCATCGTCAAATTTAAATCAGTGTTGGTGCATTAATTTGACGTCAAGATTTAAAATTGTAGTGGTGTCGCTATATGGCAACGCTCTTTAAATAGTGTCGCTTTTTGTAGTTTGAGCGTCACTACAACCTGCAAAGCAACAAAGAAATGAAATTCGAGCCAAAAAATTGTTAAGTTAACGGTTTTCCCTCCTTCTAGCACCAGAATGTGAGACGAGGAAATGTTGGGGAGGGTTGATTATGCTTGATTCATGATGAATCAAAGCATAACTTTTCCAAATAAACCTACATCTATAAACAAGATCATTCAACTTGGAAATTTAAAATAAACATTTTACTGAAATTGAAAGCTACAAACTAAGAACACTGTTAAATTCCTAATCTAACCCATTTGAAACTTATCCCATTTTGGAATTGGTGTCGTGTTGATGTGAAATAACGACCCTTTCCCAATCCTGTGATCAGTGAGCCTGTTTCAGTTGATTCTATGGAGGAGAATCGATGAAACCATTGTGATTGATGTATGAAAACCTAGTTTATGCTAAAATAAACATGATGCAAGCTAAGTTACCATGATTTTATGCTAAAAATGACCTAATTATGCTATTGCTAAGCTAATCTAAGCTAAAGCTATGCTAAAAGATGCAAACCATAATTCATATACAAACTAAGATGAATACATAGAAGCCATTAATGGACGCTCTAAGCTATTATGCAATTAAAATTAACTAAGATAAGCTAAAAAGTGAGTGAAATATGAGTTGTGAGTGCATATGAGATTCAACAGCATAAGTTTACAATTGAAAGATGGATCCATTTGTCTCCAAATAGTGTTCTATTTATAGGAAAGCAAATGAGAAATGAAGGGTTCAAATAAAAAAGGCTAATCAACGGTCCAAGATGCAGGATACGAGAGGCATAGATCATGGATTCTCATCAATGAATGAGAATGCATGATGAGATTTAATCAAGGGTTCACACTTGCCTCAAACAAACACACTTTTGACCTGCTCACACAGGTCAAAGGTGACTTGTTCAAAAGGTTGAAGGTTAAAACTTGCTTAAGAAGCCAAGTGAAAATATCCCTTTTTCAAATGATGGAGGAATAATAATATTCCTTAGGATATTCCTTTGGGTGAGTAAAAATGTATTTTGCAAATTAAAATAAAGTTTTAATTATGCAAAAAAGGGATAAGGGATATTCCATGGGAATATTCCCTTTGCTTAGAGGAAAGTTAGATTAATTGCTAGTTAAACAAGATTTAATCATGCAATTAGGGGATTAGAAGAATTAAGGTGTTTATTTATTAAATTAAATGATTTAATGAATGGGGGAGAGATGAAATGATATTTAATTAAATAACTTAGGATTATTTAATTAAATAAGATGACTTAGGGAATTAAATTAAACATTTTGATGTATTTAATTTAATGAGATGAAATGTTAGCGTGAAGGGGGATGCATCAACCCAATTAAATCAATTAGGCCAATAGATGAAACTGATGCAATTAATTAAATTAGCTAGGTTAATTTAATTAATGAAGTGAAAAGAGGATGGATTAAAGAGGAAATGATGTTAATAAACCTGTTTCGAGTGTATGATATCGATTAGGACATTTTTCAGTGTCTACAACTCTAAATTACAACCTCAAGTGCCTTGAAAACTTATAAAAGAATCATACAACATAATTTTTATTAAAAATCTCAATGTACGCAAAGTTGGACACATTTTCATTGCCACTCATATAACACATTTTGATAAGACCCAATACATATAAAGTATTTTGTATTGATTTGATAGATCAAAAAGAAGAAATGATAATAACTATCAACTCGATTAGAAATCTTGTTTAAGCATTAGAGTAAAGAATAGCTCCAACAGTAATTATACAATTTGTTGGCTTCTAGATTGACCCTAAAATTAAATATGACCAAGGTGACTATCATTGTATTTTGTCGTTGATTAGTCAAGCATAGTTGAAACCATACCTATTTATGTCAATAGTATAGCTTAATACCAAGTATGCAAATTAAACATTTGCTAGCAAGTATAGAAGACTATGTGATTGGAACTACAAACAAGCTTCTTGTTGTTACTATAAGAACAAATTTTCACTATATTTAATGCACATAAAACATGGCAAATTTGAAAATGACAAAGAATAGGTGAGAGTGTGAATCTATTGGTTGAATTTATTTATTTTTTAAACATATTCTCTTTGTACATTTGTTTCTTATATATTCTCGTAGTTCTTTTTATTTTCAACATTTATAATTGAATAAAAAAATGCTACTTTAATTCTTTGCATTCAAATAACATGTTCTAATGAAGGATTTCCCTTTAGTGTTGTTCAAAAACATCATAAAACACCTTGATAAAAAAGACAATATACTTTGTAAATGTCGACCAAAATACTATAATGTGCTAACAAAAAAAAAAAAAACAAACAATAGACCTACTATGTCCTTAATATTAGTGTACATAGGGTTATGAATAGTAAGCTTGTGGTTATCTTAACTCTTAATTAAGTCATATTATCATTATTATATTGTTATTTAGTTAATTAGGTCAACCTAGTTGGCTTATATAGGGCTATCTAAGTTGGCCTAGGTGATATCCTAGGCATAAATAAGGTATATATAGGAGGTAGTGAGTCTTATTTTATCATCATATTACGAAATGTGTTCTCATTGGAGATATTTGGAGGTTTCCCCCCTTGAAGTGGCTTGTTATTCTGAATTATTATCAATTAATTGCAACATATTTTCTATCATATTAGATTTTATTGTGTAAGTTTTTTCATTACAAGACCATCTGTAGAGATTACTTCACCTAACATTTGAGGTAAATAATTCCTTTCGCAATGTTTACACTCTTTAATGCCACTCAAACCCTGATACAACAGACAATATACTTTGTGCATGTCAATCAAAATACTCTAATTTATTAACAAATAAAAAATAAATAATAGACCATTTGTAGAGCTTACTTCACTTAATATTTGAGGTAAATAATTCTCTTTCACAATGTTTACACTCTTTAACTCCACTACAAGTAATATGATTACTAACATACAAATAACACTTACATTGTTAAATGAACCAACTATATATGAAACTTTAAAGTACCAAAAATGCTTTCTCTATTCCATTCATTCCATTTCCCCAATATGTAGTTACACATTTCATAACTTTGGGAAAATTCAACATGAAGTTACTCATTGTAATAAATGCAACATAGAGACTACCTACACTTACTCCCATAACATCAAACACATCTTAACAATTGAAAAGAAAGGTACATCACACTCTTTGATTGAAAAAGACATCTTCTAGGGCTTGTTCCCTCAACTAAAAAATATCAAATATGAGGATTACCTCTAGGATAAATAATTAGTAGTCTTCGTATTATGTGAATTTTGTTTGCCAAGACACTTCACACTAGATCAAAAGAAGATCATACTCAATCTACATTAAAATAACTAGTGAACAAGAAATCATTTGATTAGGTACATTCATCTTCATTTCAAAATGTTGCATTACAAAATAAATCACTTAAAATTTAACTAATTTCACATGTTTCTTGTAGGTTTTAATCAGGTCCTCTTGCTTATATTGACAACATTGGACACCACATCTAACTTGTATTAGTTCCCTTCTTGGGAAGTTCATAATATTTTCCCAATCAATGTAGCTATGAATTGTTGCTATATTTTTTAAAATATTTTTTACTTAAGTAAAAAAGAAAAAATATTTTTTCTATTACAAAAACTATTATGTAAAGAATAAAGTGTTGTCAATACTTTACAATGGTGCATCCAATCTTTAAAATTTATTTATTATTGATCATAAAAAATACTTTAGATTTACTTAAGTTTTAAACTCTTCATGCTTTTTTTTTATAAGTAAGTTATAGCATAAGAGTGCACCATATATTTATAAAAATAAATTATTCATGAGTTCTTGAGCTCCTACCCATTACATGATGAAAAACCAGAAAGAACAAAACCTAGTGTCACTAAAACCTAATATTTTCTAATTGTTACTCTTCTATATTTCTATTTTCTTTGGGTCCCTAAGAAAATATTGGGCCATGTGCTATCTGTTAATAAATATTTAGTGAGCTCCCTTCAGGTGTATTTTCCTCTAGATATCGGCCCATGCATCGCAGGCAATCAACTTAGCTTTTTATCAAAACTCTGCTTTCCCCCTCCATGTGCCTGCTCTACGCACCCCGAGGGTTTCCCTTCCTTTGGCATCTCGGGAATCCCCACTATACTTCCATGTGTCATAGTTGCAGGCCATTTTTTATCATTCCTTTTTGCTTCCTCATCAGGCTCCGCCCGAGTGCCATGAAGCTCTCACTCCCAAGGAATTTGGCGGGCCCCGCAGTTGTTGTCTATAGTATACTCTTGCTACATGTCTACTCTTCACAAATCTTTCAGCGGGAGGATGAAAAAATGACCACAGGCAGCAAAATTCTACCACACGTCTCTTTTGCACCTAGCCGATATTCGTTTCCTCCACTTTTGAATAGAGCTCTGCCCACTCAACACGTGCAACCTTAGCACAAATCTTCAGTGGAAAGGGATAAAGGTTCACACGAGCAAAAAAATGTTGCCATGTGCCTATTCAGTAGATCTCGTATTTGAGCGATGAATCAGGCAAACCAAATGTTGTGATTGGCCACCACATGTCATAATCATTTGCACGAGATGGTGACACTTGTTTGTTTTAACCTTGTCGAGACCACTGCCATCATTTGCAAGAGATGCACCTATGCCTGGAATAATCAGATGCTTGGTTTCAAATATTTTCTATTGCAACAGATTGGGGAATATTCGTATTTCTGCATCATTTCCAAGGATCGCAAAATCTTTTATGTTGCTACTCTCTGAACTAGTGGGAGTTTTTTGCTATATATACTTTTCTCTGTTGTGAGAAAATGGTCCAAATTTTTTGAAGGAATACTGGTTTTAGAGAAAGACTTCAGGCCTCTATTACTATTTTATTTTATTGCAAAATACTTTTAGACTGTGCCAATTGTTCAGCATTCCTATTCTTTCATGCTATTTGATTAAACTGTAAATTGTGCTACTATTGTCTAGACATTTCATTTGAGTACTTCTATATATATTGAATGCAAGTTTTCTGATCTAGATCATGTCTAATGACTCTTCTTGACAATAGGAATGTATGAAATATTATTTTATGTCAATGAATGGATTGTCTATGCTTTAATCTTCAGTTTCTGCTTTTTTGGAACACTACCAATACCTACCAGGCCCTTAGATCTATGATTTATCGTGCCTATCATTAAGTCTTGGCGCATCACCTTAGGTTAGAATTTATTTTATTATATCTATTTCATTTTCCCTTTCCAAACCCCCATTATAGAATAAGTCAGCTTCTTGAAAAACCCAGAGGTCACTCAGTTTAGCACAAAAGGTTTCCCATAGACTGAGTTTCCCATAAGACATTGTTACCTAGTCAAATTTTGGCGTCAACAGTTTCTTCTTTTTTTTGGCACGCTCGATGGGACCGAGCTTAAATGAATTTTTGCTTTAGGAGGGTGCATGAGCCATGGGCTTGTAACTAGATCTCAAACTACAAGCAACCCCAGTTTACTAGTACCTCCACTAGGAACAGTGCAAGTCGCAAATTAGTTGGTAACCATTCCACTCCCGCCACCCATTCCTCTAACCATGTTGCCAGCCACCAATAGAAATTACGTGGCATGGGACGCCGGAAGTCCCCTATCAACCCCAGTAGCACCCGTTGTCTGGGATGCTATCCCAGTTTCAGCTATGAAAGCTATACCCAATTTTATTGGAGATGGCTCAAGAGCACCAGCAAAACATCTGCAAGATGTGGCAGACATGTGTCTAGTGCACAGGATAACAATGCAGAACGTAGCTCTAAGGCTTCTCGCTGTGTCTTTTAAAGGTAAGGCATTGGATTGGTACCGAACATTGTCACCTAGCACTATTCGCACCTAGGATGAGCTCGGAGATCCGTTCTATGAGAGATTCTCAAATGATGGAGATCACTCTTCATTGTATTATCAACTATCTGTTATAAAACGAGCTCCCTAGGAAGCTCTAATGGACTTTAATGCCTGATTCCACACAAATTTCCAGAGGATCCCTGTTACTATATGCCCGAATCCTGAGTTGGCATTCGTATTTTATTTGAAGTCCATCAATCCCAACATTTCTATGATGATCAAGTCTTTGGGAGGAGCTACTCTACCAGATGCTTACGGTGTCATCATCAAAGCCGAGAATCATTTGATAGATTACAAAAAGTTTCCTCCTTGGCCTATCATGTTGATATTTCCTAAAATGTCGATTCTCGCACAAGAATTCACATCAACTAGAGTGCCCGCAACTCCCCAGTCAATGTACACATATGCGGCAATGCCACAAAATGTCACATCTACATCTGGTTCTTCCAAAGATGAAATGAGCGATCTTAAGGAAATGTTGTGGACTATGGAAAATGACATAACCACCCTCAAGCAGAACCAATCAACACCTTTGAAGCCTGCCTATCAAAACTATTAAGAAAAATGGCCCTCATATCAACAAAATCAGTACTAGGGCGCTTCCTACACTAATCCACCAGCTCCAATAGTCAACCAAATGGTTTTGGTGCCTACTCTGCTAACGATCGCTTCATCAAGCTCGAGTAGGGAATTAATCGTAGGGCAGAACAACCTCATTCATGACATCAATTTGTGGTGCTTCCCTTGCAGCAATGTGCATATGCCCCAAAATTGTTCACGTGGCAACTTATAACAAAAGGTGGTGGAGCAATGCAGCCAAGGCGCGATGCCAGACCACAGAGGTTATGTATATGCCTTGCCACAAATGGAGAGTGCGGTTCTTACGCGCAAATGAAAGGGATGTCTCTAGAACAGGAATCTGACATTGCTCCTAATCATGCACTCTTCTCATGGATAGAGGAAGAAGAAACGGTGTTTGCTAACAATGCGTCCATATCCAAAACACCACAAGTGCAATCTGAATATAACACTCACTCAAAGAGGAGATTTATTGGTGAGTCAGTTATTCCGCATCTAGCCACCCCGCAACTTAAAGGTGCTTCCGATGAAATACCTAGCACTTCCACTACGCTACTCCCATCTCAACCGCAGAAGGAAATTATCACAACAAGAGCAAAGGAGCATAAACCTCTGATTTTTCCACCTTTTAATGTGGTAGAACAATTGAAGAAATCATTTTCTAATGTGTCTCTATGGGACATTCTAGTTATCCCAGAGCAAAAAATGCTATTACAAAAGGCGCTTCAGGAAGAGGTCAGTGCAGTGCCAACAGAGTAGTTAGCCAATGCAAAGGTTGTTAATCAACTACTGCCCAAACAATACAAAAGAATCCCCTATGGAAGTTAGAGATAAGTCAAAGCCCCAACCCTTCTTCTTAACTCTCATTATAGGGAAGAATTTATTGCATAATGCTATGATTGATTTTGGCACTAGCACCACTGTTATTCCTAAGAAAATAGTCAAAGTTTTAAGACTCAACTATGAACCTATGAAAAGGGGAGTAATGCAACTTGATGGAAACAAAGTTGAAACCATAGGTGTCATCAAGGCACTTCCTTTAACTCTATTTGCTTTCCCTAGTATCACAGTGTCGCAAGACATTGTGATCATAGATGTGCCTCCTATGTTCAGCCTCTATCTATCCCGAGAATTTACTTCAAAGGTGGGTGGATACCTATCCCTGGATTGGTCACATCTAATTCTTAGAACCAAACACAGTGCAAAAATGAAGATAGAATTGGAGGCTTTGCATTCTGAACATGTAGCAGATGAAGCCCTGATCAATTTTGAAGTCGTGCATACCTCTATCACCAAACAAGAAATGTATTGCGTTGAATTACTAGAGGAAGAAAATTTGATCAGAGACTGGGATGACCAAGAATATGCTCTATTGAGTTAACACATGGAAACTGACCCTTTCAGAAATTATCATGCTACAGGATTGGGCACCTATGTAATTTATGATGAAGACCAAGTGTTCCCAAAGGTTGCCAAAGAGTTTGTAGGTGGCCAAGCAAATGAGTTATGGACGTTGTACTTTGACGGAGCAAGAGGAAAAGTAGGTGTTGGAGTGGGGATATGTTTAATAGCCCCACAAGATGAAAAAATACTAAGGTCATTCCACTTCCAGTTTGCTTGTTCAAACAATGAAGCCAAATATGAAGGATTAGTTCAAGGTTTAAGTCTTGCAAAGTGAATGGGTATTAAGCAATTAATGGTGTTCATATATTCTGAACTAGTAGTCAACCAAGTCCTAGGGATTTTCATGACAAGGAATGTTTGCATGAGATCCTATCGGCACTGAGTCTAGGACCTGGTTGAGAGTTTTGAAGCCTTCAACATCTAGATTGTTCCCTGAGGACAAAATGGTGACGCAGAGCACATGGTCATGATTGGTGCTCAGTTTGATCCTGCCTCTGACCTTATACATAAAAAAATTGTACGAGTAATAGTTTGACTGGAAATTCTTGACAATGATCAAAGTTGGAAGGTTTTTGAAAGTGATGAAAACATCACCTCATTCATCCAGTAGTCGGGGGAATTTTTCGATCAAATTCAACCAAAGATCACCGAGGCTTATGAAGGACAAATCATGCAACTTAAATCCAATAAGCTTCTAAAAGGATTGGTTACTCTCAAAAAAAAATTGATTGTGATGATGCAAGAAATGATAGACAGAAGTTTGTGGCAGACAAAAGTGATTACGTAGACCTTTGGGTCTCAGATGGCAGAAATCTTTGAGTCGGGAAAGATGTCCCGCACCATGATAAAGAAAGGCTCATCAATTTCTGCAAGAAATATGGAGTAGTGGCCTGGTCCTATGATGATCTGGAGGGATATGATCCTGATATCATTTAGCACATGATCGATTTGATAGAAGGTGCAAAACCAGTCTGACAAAAGTAAAGGCCAGTAAACCCTAAAATTGAAGTGTTAATGGCACAAGAGCTAACCAAGCTAATTGAGTCGCGCATTGTCTTCTCAATAAAGCATGGTACTTGGGTATCCAATATGGTCCTGATCCCAAAGAATAATGGAGATATCTACTAGTGTGTGGACTTCTGAGACCTAAACAAAGCATCCCTGAAGGATCATTATCCACTGCCTTCTATGGAGTCAATCCTACAAATGGTAGCAAGATCAGAAATGTTTTCTCTGTTGGATGGCTTCTTCGGTTACAATCAAATCTGAGTTAAGAAGGAAGATCAGCACAAGACTACGTTCACTACAAAGTGGGGAACATTTGCATATGCTAAAATTCCTTTTGGTCTATCTAATGTAGGGGCAACATTCCAGCGGGTGATGGACATCACTTTCAACAAGCTAATCAATAATTTTATTCTAATCTGTTTAGATGATGTTACTATGTTTTCTAAATCTAAGGATGATCATTTTGACCACTTAGAAATAGTTTTTCAAAAGTGCCAGGAGTTTAGAGTTTCTCTGAATCCAAAAAAATGCATATTCAGAGTACCGTAAGGAAATCTATTAGGACACGTGGTATCCAAAGAAGGAGTTTCAATCGACCTCGAGAGGGTGAAAGCTATCAAGGAACTTCCTCTTCCGGTGAACAAAAAAGGTGTTTAGTCCTTCCTAAGCAAAGTAAATTTTGTTAGTAAGTTTATTTCTGACTTTGTGGGAATAATTAAGTCGATCACCTTGATGCTTAAAAAGGATCAAGCAATCAAGTGGACAACCGAAGCTCAGGAAGCCTTTGAAAAAGTCAAGGATGTTATTTTCGCAGCTCCGGTACTAGTTAACCCAGATTTATCTAAAGATTTTATAATGTATGCATTCAGTAGCAAGTCTAGTATCGCTACTGTCTTAGCCCAAAAGGATAATGAAGGAAAAGGAGAACATCCAGTGGCATTCTACTCCCGGACCCTAAAGGAATATGAGACAAATTATAATTTCGTCGAATGACAAGCCTTTGCAATAGTGAAGGGACTTAAAAATTTATGCCATCTAATTACCTACAACAAAGTGTTTGTTTATGTCACACATTCTAGTGTGTGTGAATATATCATGGAGGGAGAAATCACAGAAAAAAGAGCTAATTGGATCACCAAGATCCTTGAATATGACATTGAGGTCAAACCCACTAAAAGTGTCAGAGGAAGAGGACTATGTGAATACATGGCGCAGAACGAGGAGATACCTACCGAAGGAGGGCAACCGGAGCTTGTTCTAATAAATGAGCTAGAATCTAAAGGTTGCTAGCTAATAGATAGAATAAGGTTTATGAAAATAGGAAAGTATCTTCCAGGTCTTTCCTCCTCAAAAAGGAGATACTATCGACTACAAAATTGTGGATATGCGCTAGTGGAGGGGTCCTTTTCAAAAGGAATTTCAATGGTCTCCTCCTATAATGTGTTACTACAGAGCAAGCGAAGAGAGTCCTTAACACGTTCCACAACACCGTTGCGGGCGAACACTTCTCCGCTAAGACCACCACCATCAAAATCATGTGTGTAGGTTACTATTGGCCCACACTTTTCAACGACTCCCACTTTTTGGTAAAGTCTTGCAAAAAATGTTAGTTCTTTACGGACATAAGGAAAAATTCCACAATGCCTCTCAAACCTATAGTGGCAGATGAACTGTTTGCACAATGGGGCCTAGACTTCATCGGGATGATTAATCCCACTTCTAGTGTTGGGCATAAGTGGATTCTGACTGCCACATATTACTTCACAAAATGGATAGAGGTCGTTCCGCTTAAAAATGCAACAAAGTTAGAGATAGTGGATTTCCTTGAAGAACTGGTGACAAGGTTTGGTCCTCTGAACACTATCATTTCAGATAATGCTAGAGCTTTCCTAGGTGCAAAGGTATGTCACTTTGCATTAATAAATGGCATATTCCTTAAGATATCATCAAATTACTACCTGCAGGGAAACGACCTAGCGGAGTCAACAAACAAAAACTTAGTCTGACTCCTTAAAAGAATTGGTTAAGAACACCAGAGAGAATGGCATAAAAACCTCTGAGTGGCACTTTGGGAAAACCACATAACTCCCAAGCAAGTCCTTAAGACTTCACCCTATGAGTTGGTATACAAGAAAGAGGCACTATTGCCTATATCTATGGAGATTCCAGCGCTTCAACTATTGAAATCCCTCGAGAGAGAACAAAATGGTTCCATGGAGGTTCGGCTTGCCGAACTATTAGAAGTACAAGAAAAAAGGGAGAATTCCCTCATAGCCATGACAAACTACAAACAAGTGGTCAAGTGATGGTTTGACAAGAAGGCTTCTGACCAAGGCCTAAAGTGTGGAGACTTAGTACTGAAATATGATAAAATGGCTTCTAAGCCAAGTCAACATGGAAAATTTGATAGCCTATGGGAGGGCCCCTTTAAAATCATATGGTGCAAAGAGCATAAGCTTTCGAGTTAGAAAATATGGAATAGGAACCCTTAGGAATCCCAGTCAATGGGATTTATCTTAAGTTGTTTCATTAAGTGTCAGATTTTCTTTTTGTATATATGTGAATAATGCTTTTATTTTATTTCCCTTTGTGTTGGCCAGTCTTTTTTTTTAAATTAGTTCGTGTTTCGGTAGAAACAACCCATCATTACAAAGAGTAGAGCAGCAAAATTGCTTTACAGAAAAATAATACACCCATGTACGAAGGAAATGAACACATATGCTAATAATAGAGCCCATACAATAGATATGCAGAATAGAAAGGAGAGTCATGGATTTTTATAAAGATATATGTCAATTTATATATATTCTTTCATTTTTACATGGAAAAAATGGCTGAGAGAGCCATAATCCAAAAAATATATGATTATACATGCTATTCTTTCATATTCGCTATATCTATAGCTTTTTTAGGCTTATATACAAAACTGTAAGCAGGTGGTGTATTCAACAACAAAAAATAAAGAAATTGGGGAGAATTTTATCCAAGAGCATGGGAAGCAGCAATCGACGCATCTATGGTAGTGTCTACCACTTCATCTATGGTAGCATCTACCACTTCATCTACGACAGCGCCTACCGTGTCTTCATCAACAAGTTCTTCAACAGCAAAAGCAGAGTCATTTGGCACAACCGCCATTGGCGAGGGGAACACCAGGTTCCTAAATTCGGTATACCAATCAATGTCATAGAATGGTATTACGTTATAGCTACCAAATAGAAAGTGTAAGGCCTGAGTAACCCTCTGCCAATGCTCATCATGTGTCTACAGGTGAAATCCACTGAGAAATGGCAGCCATACAACTACCACTTCTTCCTCAATGTAGCAACGTAGGTCACTAGTTGTTGGAAGGCCTACCCCATATCCAGCGTGAGCGACAATTTCACCTAGGCCATTTAGGTACTTTTTTGGGAAAATTTCCTTGACCAGCTTCAGAGTTAGAGGCCTAGGGATAACAATGTTTAACATTGACGCTAGAAAGTGCAAGCAGATATCAATGTTCACACGGTATTTGTCCTTGTACTCTACACAATCCCTACCTAGAACCCATTTTATGGCTACCAAAACCAAGGAGTGTTTATTCTTGGTCATTCTCTTCAATCGCCTAGTGGAAATCTCCCCCAGAAAAGTTGTCTGTGACTTATAAGAGGTTAACCTAACAGGAGTATCCATGATACCTACACAATGCTTCTACTTTCTAACTAACACTGAAACTTGCCTAGCACCTAGCCTATGAGAAAACTTGCTTATTAAAGCTTAGGACTGTGCCAATGACCTATTGTTAAAACTACTTAAATGTTAAGTGTGATTTCCTCACTACTTAGTGGCCTATTTATAGAAAAAATGAGAAGATGCATGCTAATCCATTTTGAGAAAACGTGATGATAACCAAGTGCTAACTTGAAAGGCATGCCTACATTTGCTCGCATTTCCTGACCAATTACATCTACAAAAGTACGGTTCAATGTGTGTTAAGTTAATAAGAGCTAGTTAATTAGCTTTAAAATGGTGGCACTCATTGGCAGTAAGCTACACGGTCGTAGGCTATTGTGTCATCTCACAAGCATTTCCCAGAGCCCAAGGCAAGATCCATATCTTTTCAAACCGTGATCATTTGCTTTGGCTTAATCATTCCATCCAAGATATTAATTTCCAGCACATACTAACGCAAGGTTAGAAGGAAAATTATCGGCCCAAGTTTCAAGGGAATCACAACATATCACACAGTTTCCAAACACAATAATGAATTCTTGCCGCCTCAAAATGGCAAGTAATTCATTTTGCACAAGCTGAGGAATTAACAGTACATGCCGAATTAAATGCAAAAAGCACACTTTCCTCTACCACCTTGAGAAAAGATGGCTAAATATTGCATGAAAAGGTTTAATGTTCAAAGTCTTTTCAATTATGCCAAGGCTTAAGGTGCAGAGAATTTTTCAGCATATCCAAAGCTGGATAAAATTTACAAAGAGTTCAGAACCTACAAAAGTTTTCATCTAAAGGAAAATGTCAGAGAGTTCATCACAGCAAATGCAGGAGGAGATTGGCTAGGAGTTTTTTACAACAATACAGTTGTCAAAATATGTGTATATCTATGAGGATTTAGCATATGTTATGCCTGGTATACCAAGCAAGCCAAAGAGGGTGTATATGATAGAGCTAAATAGGCCCAAAGATTGCAGATATTAAAAAAAAGGGTTGAGGAGAAATGGGATAATATTTATGACCCACGACTTGCAAAAAACCCTAAATCCTTAAGAGAAGCAGCCTGTGCAAGGTTGAAGGCCGGCCCCTAAGGTGGACACATCGACATCAAGGAAGGTTTGGTTCAGTGGTCTTCCACAATACATGGTCCTGCTGGTACATTACTGCCTGAAGATTGTTGATGCTGCCATTCAGCGTTATAACCCTAGCACTCACTGCATCAAGGGCCAAAACTTAAGATTTCACATCAGCCCAAAATCCATTAGGAATGTGCTATGTATCCTGAATCCCAGTAAAAGAAGAGAAAAAATTGAGTCCTTCTTCCCTAGTAAATGAGAAAAAATGTGGAAGGCGATGAAAAAGAACTCATATTTTTTGATGGAGGAGTTTGGTAAAAAAGGAATCTCAGGCACTAAGCTGCTGAGTATCCCATTTCTGTGTGGTTCATTTCATTAGGATATGCAGGATGTCATGTCAATGCTAGCTTTTGTGTGTGGCTGAGACTCCGACGAGATGGTGGAAACTTTTCAATTGGGACCGGTCTTCCAATTCGGCAAACAACACGATACCTTCTTATATGATTTTGTTGAGTTCATGGTGGAGGAAATGATACAGAAAATAAAAAAATTACCCGGTAGAGGGAAATTTTAGATTTCTATCTTTCCTGGTTCACATGTTCTTACATCAAAACCCTGATTTCTTTGACAAGTATTTTGAATTATCATTTTTTGATGAAAAGGGAAAGAGGAAGCCAGTATCCACGTGGACACCATTTCCTTCCATGTCATATGATTATTATGCATTTTTGGATTATTTGATAACTCTGGTCTGACAATATTTACAAGGAGGAGATGACATAATCTGAATTGACAAGGATTAGACCGGATATATGCAGAGTTTCACTCTCACTTGTGACTGGTTCTTAGGAACATATTTAACAATTCTTCAAATGCGGGGCTTCACTGGTCAACCCTTCCTTCTCCCAGCTTGCGTCATAGATAGGGTGCTCACGCTTGAAATGTATAGGCAAGTGTATATCATTGATTTTACCTTTTGCAGCAGCTCAAGTGTCAAGAGAAAATGATTCTTCACTTGTCCAAAAAATTTCAAAACGGTGACTCTGTTAAAGAAGCAATCAGATCAGTTATTATAGGATAAACTGGCTTATCTAGGGTTGGTTTTGGTATGTGACAAATGGGATTACAACCCTTTCAATTACTTGTTGGAGCCACACATGAAAGTTACTGATGTTCCTCAACCCTACTGGGAAAAGCATTGTAACCCGCAGGCAAACAAAGATGAAAATTTTGTTGAACTAGCGCATATTCCCACACAAGATAATAGAGGGTCATGGCATAAGTTCTACTTTTCTATGGCGATGGCCAAGGATAATGTCCAGATGGAACATGCCATATACAACAAGTTGCGGAAGGATGAGGAATGGACTGATGAAAAGATAGAATCTTTCTGGAAGTATCGCCAAGAAACAGAGCAATTGGATGCCCCTTATGAGAGCTTGAAGGAGGACAAGGAATTTGAAAAATGGTGGGATGAAGACCATCCCATCCTAGACTCTAGTGTCAATAAGAGCGATGACCCAGAAGATGAGGCTGAAGAGTAGGAAGAGGAAGTGACAACTTTTGCATCCTCCGCGCCAAAGGAGAAAGGCTTTGAACAGCCCGCCTATATAGCCATGAATGTGTGGTTTAATGTATCAAGGGCTTCGCATACACTCACTTGGGCCGCTAAAGTAGCCAGAGTATTACCGCAACAGTTAGCAATAACTGTCAAAGTTGGGAAAGCCCCACCCAAAAATGGCAACGTACGAAGACCATTATCGGAGAAGGTTCACAAGAACCCACCAGAAGATAGGTGCTTGCAACTAGCTAGGAGCCTAAGGCTGAGGGAGAGTCGCTAATGATTCTAGAGCCACCGTCAACTAGTCAATAGGTAATATTTGCTCCTCTTGCTTCTCAATCCTTAGTATCTATTCTTGTCTTAGTGGCAATCCCTGCCATGAGTACTAGCCCTCTGTTTCCCAATTTTAATCCCGCACATGTGGAAGGTTTTTCCCAATTCTCACAGACCACTCCGTCGGACTTTACCACAAACCCTTACACCAATTGCTGCCACTTAGGCTCTCCTTGCCTTGCTTTATGAAGGCGTACTCTTAGCAGGCACCCCTACTTTTGCCATTGCTGCAGGTCCTCTCCTATCTCAATAGGCTGACTCCACAATGAAAACTCCTTTACTATTCTATCCCATGAGTCCTCCTACTGATTCACCAATTGAGTCGTGGCAAGTGGCAAGCCTTCTGTTGGTTCTCAAACCAATCCTTGGAATGTGCCCCATTTCTCTCCACAAACCGTTACTCTCTAGAAAAAACAAATGTCTACACCCAAAAAAATTACCTATCCATATGCCCTACCTTCTGGTGTTCCTTTCGCAAGCGGACTAGTTTCATTGCTAGTCGACTTCATGGTGCAGATTGACTATGGAAAGGAAACATGTGCAAGTAGAATACAAAAGTGCAAGGAAAAGAATGACAAAATTTCTGTTGAGTCAAAAATACAGACTCTCTATGATGAGACCAGGCAAGAGCTGAAGTTTGCAACCATGTACCCGAGAGTAACCAAGCCATAGGGGGAATGCGCCTAGACGACTATGAAATATATTCAATAGGGCTTAACATGAAGGTGGCCCAACCGCAGGATAAGGTTGAAATTATGGAGGAGACACAATGGGTGGTCACCTCCAACTTCCTTAAAGCTAGTCGCCAGCTAAAGAAAAAGGATGAGCAGCTGAAAGCAGTGAAGGAAAGGGCTAGCTTTTTGGAGAAAAAAAGAGAAATCCCTGGAGGTGGATGTTGCACGTATGACAGAAAGGGTAGTGGCAGCAGAGAATGAGAAGATTAGACTTCAAGATGACCTTGCAAAGGTTTGGACTATTGATCTTGCTATGATAAACAAGCTGCGTACTAAGAATCAAGAGGTGGAGTAGAATTTGCATCTAAAGAATGAAGAGTTGGAGCGACTTCGCCTTGAGTATAGCCAAGAAATAACACATAAGAATGAGGATTTGGAGCACTAGCAAGCTCAATATGAGCAGAAGTTACAAGAAAAAGAGGGTGAGTTTGAGGGCCTAAAAGCTCAATTAGAACAAGAGCTTCAAGAGAAAAAGTCCTCTTTGGACATGCATTTAGAAAATCACTCCCAAGCCAAGGAAAATTGGAATAAAGAAATGAGCAGCTCTACGGAGCAACTAGCATTTGAGAAAAGGAAACAAGAAAAGTTGGTTGAGGCCATTAACTCAAAATATGTAGAGATCACTTCTCTTAAAAGCTCTCTCCTATCCTCTCCTGCATAGCCAAATATTATTCTGTTGGTTAGGTAGTTGTACTTTTCTCACTGGGAAAAGATTAAAACTTTTTTCCTATCACTACAGCCCACCCTCTGATTCATTTCCAAAGCATCAAAGTTGAGCCAAGAGGCTCATGATACGATTGAGCAATTCCCACAATTTATCTTGGAAAAGGTTCTGGATGCAAAAGATCTGCTCACCGAGCTATACTCAGTTTCTGATGAAAACTTCGCCAGGGAAGGGATTGAGGATCAAGATGCAGCTGCACAAACGAAAAATAATTTTATCCATTGCCACTCTACCTTTCAACGCACTAAAGTGGTTGTGGCCACTTTAGACAAAACAATGGAAAAAATGTAGGAGAGTTTCTCTAGGTTGAATAGGATGGGTTTTCCGTCCCCATTCCTTGACAATGGATCTATTGCTACAGCTGAGAAAATTGCAAAAATAATTGAGGAGAACAAGAATGACTTGGATGCTTTCAAGGATTTAAGTCATCCTCCCACCGCAACCGATATTGAGAGAGTTATCCATCTGCTTGCACAACTACTATTTCATTGTGAAGCAGGGGTCAGTTTACCTAATGTGCTGCCTCATAAAGAAACGATTGATCTAAGTAGAGCACAGGAGAATTTGTGTAATGTAGTAAGGCCATTTGAGGATGAATGGTTGCCCCTGCAAGCGGCCCTTTCCAATCTCTGATTTTGTTACCTAATGAAATGACACTCTGGTCTACGAAACTAGAGAAATTTTAGGTTCTCTGTTCCTCAAGCAAAACACCTCTGGTAGTCACCAAAAGTTGTTAATAAATATTCAACGAGCTCCCTTTAGGTGTATTTTCCTCTAGATATCAGTTCGCACATCACAAGAAATCAACTTAGCTTTTTATCAAAAGTCTACTTTCCCCCTCCATGTGTTTTCTCTACACACCCCAAGGGTTTCCCTTCCTTTTTCATCTCAAGAATCCGCACTATACTTCCACGTATCATAGTTGCGGGCCATTTTTTATCATTCCTTTTTGCTTCCTCATCAAGCTCCACCCAAGTGCCATGAAGCTCTCACTCCCAAGGAATTTGGCAGGTCCCGCAATTGTTGTCTACGGTGTACGCTTGTTATGTGTCTACTCTTCACAAATATTTTAATGGGAGGATGAAATAATGACCGTGGGCAGCGAAATGTTGCCACGCATCTCTTTTGCACCCAACAAATATTTGTTTCCTCCACTTTTGAATAGAGCTCTTCCCACTCAACACGTGCAACCTTGGTGCAAATCTTCAATGGCAAGGGATAAAGGTTCACACAAGCAGTGAAATGCTGCCACATTCCTATTCGGCAGATCTCATATTTGGGCGATGAATCAGGCGAACCAAATGTCACGATTGGCCACCACATGTCATAATCATTTGCAAGAGATGATGTCACTTGTCTGTTTTAACCTTGCCGGGACCACCACCATGATTTGTAGGAGATGCACCTGTGCCTAGAATGACCAGATGCTTAGTTTCAAATATTTTTTGTTGCAACGACTTGGGGAATATTCTTATTTCTACATCATTGCCAAGGATCATGAAATATTTTTTGTTGCTGCTCTCCAAAGCAGTGGGAGTTTTCTGCTATCTATACTTTTCTCTGTTGTGAGAAAAGGGTCCAAAATTTTTGAAGGAATATTGGTTTTAGAGAAAGACGTCAGGCCTCTATTACTATTTTATTTTATTACAAAAGACTTTCAGACTGTGCCAATTGTTTAGCCTTTCTGTTCTTTCATGCTATTTGATTAAATTGTAAATTGTGCTACTATTTTCTAGACATTTCATTTGAGTACTTCTATATATATTAAATGCAAGTTTGTTGATCTAGATCATGTCTAATGACTCTTCTTGATAGTAGGAATGTATGAAATATTATTTTATGTCAATGAATGGATTGTTTGTGCTTTAATCTTTAGTTTTTGCTTTTCTAGAACACTACCAATACCTACCAAGCCCTTAGATCTATGATTTATCATGCCTATCATTAAATCTTAGCGCATCACCTTAGGTTAGACTTTATTTTATTATATTTTTTTCCTTTTCCCTTTCCAAACCCCCATTATAGAAGAAGTCAGCTTCTCTAAAAACCTAGAGGTCACTCAGTTTAGCGCAAAAGGTTCCCCATAGACTGAGTTTCCCATAAGACACTATTACCTAGTCAAATTTTGGTGTCAACACTATCTAATTTGATTTTTGTTGCTACTAAGTAAATTGTTGACAAACTTTCGTGAGGTCCTAAGGGTAAGTGCACCAAGATGGTTCCCAAAAATGGGGTTTAAGTGGCCACTTTTTTCTGAAATTAGGAAATACTGACCTTGGATGTGAAATTGAGGATAGCTACACTCAAAATATTGAAATGGAACAAAAATAAGGCTTGAAGTGATCCAATTCTACTTTCTAAAATACTAATTTATTTTGAAAATGGTTCAAATTAAGGGGTTCAAAAGAGGGATGTACACAAATTATTGTTGTTTTTGTTAGAAAAACATAACATAGCAACTCTTGTATGACCCTAGCATGGTGAACTTTTTTGTAGTATTTTTAAAATTGCTATGGTCAGAAGTTAGCTAACAATATCTAGTTGATGCACAATTTTTCTAATAATTTTTTAATGAATATTTGATTTTTTACTAATTTTCTAAGTGGGCGCTTCCTAAAAAGCATAATTTTGGTCGTGATCCCCCTACAAATTTTGGAAAGTAATAGATTTTTTTATTATTATTTTTAAAAATTTGTAGAATGGAGTCTAGTTTCTAAAAATGTAATTTATTTGAAATTCTGATGAATGGTTAATTTATAACGAAAAAACACCAAACACTAATTTTTGACAAAAAATAGACATACAAACAAAAGAAATTATGGATGAAAGGCTTAACATTGTCAAAAAGTGAAAAAAATTACATCGTTGGAAAGTTAAGAGAGAACCTAACATTACCCATGTGTTTTATTTTGTTGATATTGAACTAGATGCAATCTTGACGGTGAGCACGAACCTGATTATGTGAAAAATTATAGAATTTGTAAAAACACGTCGATGGTCATTGGTAATGCCCTCCAAGCCTTTGGGTTGGTATTCCAAGGAAAATACCAAAGCTAAGGCTCGGGGATTCCCAAAGAAAAATATAACGCGTACGCATTATTTATTAGTTTTGACATTTTTTGCTTCTCCAGGGAACATGTCTAACAACACATAATGCACTTGCATTATGTCTTCCTTTAGTTAAATGCCACTTTATTGAATGTTTGTTGATATGTTTGTATGTATGTATGTATGTATGTATGTATGCTTGTGGGAGAGAGGGTGAGAGAGGGTGGGAGTGGGTGAGAGGGTGGAAGAGTGTGGGAGAGGGTGGGAGAGAGAGTGGGAGAGAGTGCGGGAGAGTGG
>VDFB02347389.1:28291-77505 GCA_007258455.2 Sequoia sempervirens
CACAATGAAATAGTAGTTGTGCAAGCAGATGGATAACTCTCTCAATATCGGTTGCGGTGGGAGGATGACTTAAATCCTTGAAAGCATCCAAGTCATTCTTGTTCTCCTCAATTATTTTTGCAATTTTCTCAGCTGTAGCAATAGATCCATTGTCAAGGAATGGGGACGGAAAACCCATCCTATTCAACCTAGAGAAACTCTCCTACATTTTTTCCATTGTTTTGTCTAAAGTGGCCACAACCACTTTAGTGCGTTGAAAGGTAGAGTGGCAATGGATAAAATTATTTTTCGTTTGTGCAGCTGCATCTTGATCCTCAATCCCTTCCCTGGCGAAGTTTTCATCAGAAACTGAGTATAGCTCGGTGAGCAGATCTTTTGCATCCAGAACCTTTTCCAAGATAAATTGTGGGAATTGCTCAATCGTATCATGAGCCTCTTGGCTCAACTTTGATGCTTTGGAAATGAATCAGAGGGTGGGCTGTAGTGATAGGAAAAAAGTTTTAATCTTTTCCCAGTGAGAAAAGTACAACTACCTAACCAACAGAATAATATTTGGCTATGCAGGAGAGGATAGGAGAGAGCTTTTAAGAGAAGTGATCTCTACATATTTTGAGTTAATGGCCTCAACCAACTTTTCTTGTTTCCTTTTCTCAAATGCTAGTTGCTCCGTAGAGCTGCTCATTTCTTTATTCCAATTTTCCTTGGCTTGGGAGTGATTTTCTAAATGCATGTCCAAAGAGGACTTTTTCTCTTGAAGCTCTTGTTCTAATTGAGCTTTTAGGCCCTCAAACTCACCCTCTTTTTCTTGTAACTTCTGCTCATATTGAGCTTGCTAGTGCTCCAAATCCTCATTCTTATGTGTTATTTCTTGGCTATACTCAAGGCGAAGTCGCTCCAACTCTTCATTCTTTAGATGCAAATTCTACTCCACCTCTTGATTCTTAGTACGCAGCTTGTTTATCATAGCAAGATCAATAGTCCAAACCTTTGCAAGGTCATCTTGAAGTCTAATCTTCTCATTCTCTGCTGCCACTACCCTTTCTGTCATACGTGCAACATCCACCTCCAGGGATTTCTCTTTTTTTCTCCAAAAAGCTAGCCCTTTCCTTCACTGCTTTCAGCTGCTCATCCTTTTTCTTTAGCTGGCGACTAGCTTTAAGGAAGTTGGAGGTGACCACCCATTGTGTCTCCTCCATAATTTCAACCTTATCCTGCGGTTGGGCCACCTTCATGTTAAGCCCTATTGAATATATTTCATAGTCGTCTAGGCGCATTCCCCCTATGGCTTGGTTACTCTCGGGTACATGGTTGCAAACTTCAGCTCTTGCCTGGTCTCATCATAGAGAGTCTGTATTTTTGACTCAACAGAAATTTTGTCATTCTTTTCCTTGCACTTTTGTATTCTACTTGCACATGTTTCCTTTCCATAGTCAATCTGCACCATGAAGTCGACTAGCAATGAAACTAGTCCGCTTGCGAAAGGAACACCAGAAGGTAGGGCATATGGATAGGTAATTTTTTTGGGTGTAGACATTTGTTTTTTCTAGAGAGTAACGGTTTGTGGAGAGAAATGGGGCACATTCCAAGGATTGGTTTGAGAACCAACAGAAGGCTTGCAACTTGCCACGACTCAATTGGTGAATCAGTAGGAGGACTCATGGGATAGAATAGTAAGGAGTTTTCATTGTGGAGTCAGCCTATTGAGATAGGAGAGGACCTGCAGCAATGGCAAAAGTAGGGGTGCCTGCTAAGAGTACGCCTTCATAAAGCAAGGCAAGGAGAGCCTAAGTGGCAGCAATTGGTGTAAGGGTTTGTGGTAAAGTCCGACGGAGTGGTCTGTGAGAATTGGGAAAAACCTTCCACATGTGCGGGATTAAAATTGGGAAACAGAGGGCTAGTACTCATGGCAGGGATTGCCACTAAGACAAGAATAGATACTAAGGATTGAGAAGCAAGAGGAGCAAATATTACCTATTGACTAGTTGACGGTGGCTCTAGAATCATTAGCGACTCTCCCTCAGCCTTAGGCTCCTAGCTAGTTGCAAGCACCTATCTTCTGGTGGGTTCTTGTGAACCTTCTCCGATAATGGTCTTCGTACGTTGCCATTTTTGGGTGGGGCTTTCCCAACTTTGACAGTTATTGCTAACTGTTGCGGTAATACTCTGGCTACTTTAGCGGCCCAAGTGAGTGTATGCGAAGCCCTTGATACATTAAACCACACATTCATGGCTATATAGGCGGGCTGTTCAAAGCCTTTCTCCTTTGGCGCGGAGGATGCAAAAGTTGTCACTTCCTCTTCCTACTCTTCAGCCTCATCTTCTGGGTCATCGCTCTTATTGACACTAGAGTCTAGGATGGGATGGTCTTCATCCCACCATTTTTCAAATTCCTTGTCCTCCTTCAAGCTCTCATAAGGGGCATCCAATTGCTCTGTTTCTTGGCGATACTTCCAGAAAGATTCTATCTTTTCATCAGTCCATTCCTCATCCTTCCGCAACTTGTTGTATATGGCATGTTCCATCTGGACATTATCCTTGGCCATCGCCATAGAAAAGTAGAACTTATGCCATGACCCTCTATTATCTTGTGTGGGAATATGCGCTAGTTCAACAAAATTTTCATCTTTGTTTGCCTGCGGGTTACAATGCTTTTCCCAGTAGGGTTGAGGAACATCAGTAACTTTCATGTGTGGCTCCAACAAGTAATTGAAAGGGTTGTAATCCCATTTGTCACATACCAAAACCAACCCTAGATAAGCCAGTTTATCCTATAATAACTGATCTGATTGCTTCTTTAACAGAGTCACCGTTTTGAAATTTTTTGGACAAGTGAAGAATCATTTTCTCTTGACACTTGAGCTGCTGCAAAAGGTAAAATCAATGATATACACTTGCCTATACATTTCAAGCGTGAGCACCCTATCTATGACGCAAGCTGGGAGAAGGAAGGGTTGACCAGTGAAGCCCCGCATTTGAAGAATTGTTAAATATGTTCCTAAGAACCAGTCACAAGTGAGAGTGAAACTCTGCATATATCCGGTCTAATCCTTGTCAATTCAGATTATGTCATCTCCTCCTTGTAAATATTGTCAGACCAGAGTTATCAAATAATCCAAAAATGCATAATAATCATATGACATGGAAGGAAATGGTGTCCACGTGGATACTGGCTTCCTCTTTCCCTTTTCATCAAAAAATGATAATTCAAAATACTTGTCAAAGAAATCAGGGTTTTGATGTAAGAACATGTGAACCAGGAAAGATAGAAATCTAAAATTTCCCTCTACCGGGTAATTTTTTTATTTTCTGTATCATTTCCTCCACCATGAACTCAACAAAATCATATAAGAAGGTATCGTGTTGTTTGCCGAATTGGAAGACCGGTCCCAATTGAAAAGTTTCCACCATCTCGTCGGAGTCTCAGCCACACACAAAAGCTAGCATTGACATGACATCCTGCATATCCTAATGAAATGAACCACACAGAAATGGGATACTCAGCAGCTTAGTGCCTGAGATTCCTTTTTTACCAAACTCCTCCATCAAAAAATATGAGTTCTTTTTCATCGCCTTCCACATTTTTTCTCATTTACTAGGGAAGAAGGACTCAATTTTTTCTCTTCTTTTACTGGGATTCAGGATACATAGCACATTCCTAATGGATTTTGGGCTGATGTGAAATCTTAAGTTTTGGCCCTTGATGCAGTGAGTGCTAGGGTTATAACGCTGAATGGCAGCATCAACAATCTTCAGGCAGTAATGTACCAGCAGGACCATGTATTGTGGAAGACCACTGAACCAAACCTTCCTTGATGTCGATGTGTCCACCTTAGGGGCCGGCCTTCAACCTTGCACAGGCTGCTTCTCTTAAGGATTTAGGGTTTTTTGCAAGTCGTGGGTCATAAATATTATCCCATTTCTCCTCAACCCTTTTTTTTAATATCTGCAATCTTTGGGCCTATTTAGCTCTATCATATACACCCTCTTTGGCTTGCTTGGTATACCAGGCATAACATATGCTAAATCCTCATAGATATACACATATTTTGACAACTGTATTGTTGTAAAAAACTCCTAGCCAATCTCCTCCTGCATTTGCTGTGATGAACTCTCTGACATTTTCCTTTAGATGAAAACTTTTGTAGGTTCTGAACTCTTTGTAAATTTTATCCAGCTTTGGATATGCTGAAAAATTCTCTGCACCTTAAGCCTTGGCATAATTGAAAAGACTTTGAACATTAAACCTTTTCATGCAATATTTAGCCATCTTTTCTCAAGGTGGTAGAGGAAAGTGTGCTTTTTGCATTTAATTCGGCATGTACTGTTAATTCCTCAGCTTGTGCAAAATGAATTACTTGCCATTTTGAGGCGGCAAGAATTCATTATTGTGTTTGGAAACTGTGTGATATGTTGTGATTCCCTTGAAACTTGGGCCGATAATTTTCCTTCTAACCTTGCGTTAGTATGTGCTGGAAATTAATATCTTGGATGGAATGATTAAGCCAAAGCAAATGATCACGGTTTGAAAAGATATGGATCTTGCCTTGGGCTCTGGGAAATGCTTGTGAGATGACACAATAGCCTACGACCGTGTAGCTTACTGCCAATGAGTGCCACCATTTTAAAGCTAATTAACTAGCTCTTATTAACTTAACACACATTGAACCGTACTTTTGTAGATGTAATTGGTCAGGAAATGCGAGCAAATGTAGGCATGCCTTTCAAGTTAGCACTTGGTTATCATCACGTTTTCTCAAAATGGATTAGCATGCATCTTCTCATTTTTTCTATAAATAGGCCACTAAGTAGTGAGGAAATCACACTTAACATTTAAGTAGTTTTAACAATAGGTCATTGGCACAGTCCTAAGCTTTAATAAGCAAGTTTTCTCATAGGCTAGGTGCTAGGCAAGTTTCAGTGTTAGTTAGAAAGTAGAAGCATTGTGTAGGTATCATGGATACTCCTGTTAGGTTAACCTCTTATAAGTCACAGACAACTTTTCTGGGGGAGATTTCCACTAGGCGATTGAAGAGAATGACCAAGAATAAACACTCCTTGGTTTTGGTAGCCATAAAATGGGTTCTAGGTAGGGATTGTGTAGAGTACAAGGACAAATACCGTGTGAACATTGATATCTGCTTGCACTTTCTAGCGTCAATGTTAAACATTGTTATCCCTAGGCCTCTAACTCTGAAGCTGGTCAAGGAAATTTTCCCAAAAAAGTACCTAAATGGCCTAGGTGAAATTGTCGCTCACGCTGGATATGGGGTAGGCCTTCCAACAACTAGTGACCTACGTTGCTACATTGAGGAAGAAGTGGTAGTTGTATGGCTGCCATTTCTCAGTGGATTTCACCTGTAGACACATGATGAGCATTGGCAGAGGGTTACTCAGGCCTTACACTTTCTATTTGGTAGCTATAACGTAATACCATTCTATGACATTGATTGGTATACCGAATTTAGGAACCTGGTGTTCCCCTCGCCAATGGCGGTTGTGCCAAATGACTCTGCTTTTGCTGTTGAAGAACTTGTTGATGAAGACACGGTAGGCGCTGTCGTAGATGAAGTGGTAGATGCTACCATAGATGAAGTGGTAGACACTACCATAGATGCGTCGATTGCTGCTTCCCATGCTCTTGGATAAAATTCTCCCCAATTTCTTTATTTTTTGTTGTTGAATACACCACCTGCTTACAGTTTTGTATATAAGCCTAAAAAAGCTATAGATATAGCGAATATGAAAGAATAGCATGTATAATCATATATTTTTTGGATTATGGCTCTCTCAGCCATTTTTTCCATGTAAAAATGAAAGAATATATATAAATTGACATATATCTTTATAAAAATCCATGACTCTCCTTTCTATTCTGCATATCTATTGTATGGGCTCTATTATTAGCATATGTGTTCATTTCCTTCGTACATGGGTGTATTATTTTTCTGTAAAGCAATTTTGCTGCTCTACTCTTTGTAATGATGGGTTGTTTCTACCGAAACACGAACTAATTTAAAAAAAAAGACTGGCCAACACAAAGGGAAATAAAATAAAAGCATTATTCACATATATACAAAAAGAAAATCTGACACTTAATGAAACAACTTAAGATAAATCCCATTGACTGGGATTCCTAAGGGTTCCTATTCCATATTTTCTAACTCGAAAGCTTATGCTCTTTGCACCATATGATTTTAAAGGGGCCCTCCCATAGGCTATCAAATTTTCCATGTTGACTTGGCTTAGAAGCCATTTTATCATATTTCAGTACTAAGTCTCCACACTTTAGGCCTTGGTCAGAAGCCTTCTTGTCAAACCATCACTTGACCACTTGTTTGTAGTTTGTCATGGCTATGAGGGAATTCTCCCTTTTTTCTTGTACTTCTAATAGTTCGGCAAGCCGAACCTCCATGGAACCATTTTGTTCTCTCTCGAGGGATTTCAATAGTTGAAGCGCTGGAATCTCCATAGATATAGGCAATAGTGCCTCTTTCTTGTATACCAACTCATAGGGTGAAGTCTTAAGGACTTGCTTGGGAGTTATGTGGTTTTCCCAAAGTGCCACTCAGAGGTTTTTATGCCATTCTCTCTGGTGTTCTTAACCAATTCTTTTAAGGAGTCAGACTAAGTTTTTGTTTGTTGACTCCGCTAGGTCGTTTCCCTGCAGGTAGTAATTTGATGATATCTTAAGGAATATGCCATTTATTAATGCAAAGTGACATACCTTTGCACCTAGGAAAGCTCTAGCATTATCTGAAATGATAGTGTTCAGAGGACCAAACCTTGTCACCAGTTCTTCAAGGAAATCCACTATCTCTAACTTTGTTGCATTTTTAAGCGGAACGACCTCTATCCATTTTGTGAAGTAATATGTGGCAGTCAGAATCCACTTATGCCCAACACTAGAAGTGGGATTAATCATCCCGATGAAGTCTAGGCCCCATTGTGCAAACAGTTCATCTGCCACTATAGGTTTGAGAGGCATTGTGGAATTTTTCCTTATGTCCGTAAAGAACTAACATTTTTTGCAAGACTTTACCAAAAAGTGGGAGTCGTTGAAAAGTGTGGGCCAATAGTAACCTACACACATGATTTTGATGGTGGTGGTCTTAGCGGAGAAGTGTTCGCCCGCAACGGTGTTGTGGAACGTGTTAAGGACTCTCTTCGCTTGCTCTGTAGTAACACATTATAGGAGGAGACCATTGAAATTCCTTTTGAAAAGGACCCCTCCACTAGCGCATATCCACAATTTTGTAGTCGATAGTATCTCCTTTTTGAGGAGGAAAGACCTGGAAGATACTTTCCTATTTTCATAAACCTTATTCTATCTATTAGCTAGCAACCTTTAGATTCTAGCTCATTTATTAGAACAAGCTCCGGTTGCCCTCCTTCGGTAGGTATCTCCTCGTTCTGCGCCATGTATTCACATAGTCCTCTTCCTCTGACACTTTTAGTGGGTTTGACCTCAATGTCATATTCAAGGATCTTGGTGATCCAATTAGCTCTTTTTTCTGTGATTTCTCCCTCCATGATATATTCACACACACTAGAATGTGTGACATAAACAAACACTTTGTTGTAGGTAATTAGATGGCATAAATTTTTAAGTCCCTTCACTATTGCAAAGGCTTGTCATTCGACGAAATTATAATTTGTCTCATATTCCTTTAGGGTCCGGGAGTAGAATGCCACTGGATGTTCTCCTTTTCCTTCATTATCCTTTTGGGCTAAGACAGTAGCGATACTAGACTTGCTACTGAATGCATACATTATAAAATCTTTAGATAAATCTGGGTTAACTAGTACCGGAGCTGCGAAAATAACATCCTTGACTTTTTCAAAGGCTTCCTGAGCTTCGGTTGTCCACTTGATTGCTTGATCCTTTTTAAGCATCAAGGTGATCGACTTAATTATTCCCACAAAGTCAGAAATAAACTTACTAACAAAATTTACTTTGCTTAGGAAGGACTAAACACCTTTTTTGTTCACCGGAAGAGGAAGTTCCTTGATAGCTTTCACCCTCTCGAGGTCGATTGAAACTCCTTCTTTGGATACCACGTGTCCTAATAGATTTCCTTACGGTACTCTGAATATGCATTTTTTTGGATTCAGAGAAACTCTAAACTCCTGGCACTTTTGAAAAACTATTTCTAAGTGGTCAAAATGATCATCCTTAGATTTAGAAAACATAGTAACATCATCTAAACAGATTAGAATAAAATTATTGATTAGCTTGTTGAAAGTGATGTCCATCACCCGCTGGAATGTTGCCCCTACATTAGATAGACCAAAAGGAATTTTAGCATATGCAAATGTTCCCCACTTTGTAGTGAACGTAGTCTTGTGCTGATCTTCCTTCTTAACTCAGATTTGATTGTAACCGAAGAAGCCATCCAACAGAGAAAACATTTCTGATCTTGCTACCATTTGTAGGATTGACTCCATAGAAGGCAGTGGATAATGATCCTTCAGGGATGCTTTGTTTAGGTCTCAGAAGTCCACACACTAGTAGATATCTCCATTATTCTTTGGGATCAGGACCATATTGGATACCCAAGTACCATGCTTTATTGAGAAGACAATGCGCGACTCAATTAGCTTGGTTAGCTCTTGTGCCATTAACACTTCAATTTTAGGGTTTACTGGCCTTTACTTTTGTCAGACTGGTTTTGCACCTTCTATCAAATCGATCATGTGCTAAATGATATCAGGATCATATCCCTCCAGATCATCATAGGACCAGGCCACTACTCCATATTTCTTGCAGAAATTGATGAGCCTTTCTTTATCATGGTGCGGGACATCTTTCCCGACTCAAAGATTTCTGCCATCTGAGACCCAAAGGTCTACGTAATCACTTTTGTCTGCCACAAACTTCTGTCTATCATTTCTTGCATCATCACAATCAATTTTTTTTTGAGAGTAACCAATCCTTTTAGAAGCTTATTGGATTTAAGTTGCATGATTTGTCCTTCATAAGCCTCGGTGATCTTTGGTTGAATTTGATCGAAAAATTCCCCCGACTACTGGATGAATGAGGTGATGTTTTCATCACTTTCAAAAACCTTCCAACTTTGATCATTGTCAAGAATTTCCAGTCAAACTATTACTCGTACAATTTTTTTATGTATAAGGTCAGAGGCAGGATCAAACTGAGCACCAATCATGACCATGTGCTCTGCGTCACCATTTTGTCCTCAGGGAACAATCTAGATGTTGAAGGCTTCAAAACTCTCAACCAGGTCCTAGACTCAGTGCCGATAGGATCTCATGCAAACATTCCTTGTCATGAAAATCCCTAGGACTTGGTTGACTACTAGTTCAGAATATATGAACACCATTAATTGCTTAATACCCATTCACTTTGCAAGACTTAAACCTTGAACTAATCCTTCATATTTGGCTTCATTGTTTGAACAAGCAAACTGGAAGTGGAATGACCTTAGTATTTTTTCATCTTGTGGGGCTATTAAACATATCCCCACTCCAACACCTACTTTTCCTCTTGCTCCGTCAAAGTACAACGTCCATAACTCATTTGCTTGGCCACCTACAAACTCTTTGGCAACCTTTGGGAACACTTGGTCTTCATCATAAATTACATAGGTGCCCAATCCTGTAGCATGATAATTTCTGAAAGGGTCAGTTTCCATGTGTTAACTCAATAGAGCATATTCTTGGTCATCCCAGTCTCTGATCAAATTTTCTTCCTCTAGTAATTCAACGCAATACATTTCTTGTTTGGTGATAGAGGTATGCACGACTTCAAAATTGATCAGGGCTTCATCTGCTACATGTTCAGAATGCAAAGCCTCCAATTCTATCTTCATTTTTGCACTGTGTTTGGTTCTAAGAATTAGATGTGACCAATCCAGGGATAGGTATCCACCCACCTTTGAAGTAAATTCTCGGGATAGATAGAGGCTGAACATAGGAGGCACATCTATGATCACAATGTCTTGCGACACTGTGATACTAGGGAAAGCAAATAGAGTTAAAGGAAGTGCCTTGATGACACCTATGGTTTCAACTTTGTTTCCATCAAGTTGCATTACTCCCCTTTTCATAGGTTCATAGTTGAGTCTTAAAACTTTGACTATTTTCTTAGGAATAACAGTGGTGCTAGTGCCAAAATCAATCATAGCATTATGCAATAAATTCTTCCCTATAATGAGAGTTAAGAAGAAGGGTTGGGGCTTTGACTTATCTCTAACTTCCATAGGGGATTCTTTTGTATTGTTTGGGCAGTAGTTGATTAACAACCTTTGCATTGGCTAACTACTCTGTTGGCACTGCACTGACCTCTTCCTGAAGCGCCTTTTGTAATAGCATTTTTTGCTCTGGGATAACTAGAATGTCCCATAGAGACACATTAGAAAATGATTTCTTCAATTGTTCTACCACATTAAAAGGTGGAAAAATCAGAGGTTTATGCTCCTTTGCTCTTGTTGTGATAATTTCCTTCTGCGGTTGAGATGGGAGTAGCGTAGTGGAAGTGCTAGGTATTTCATCGGAAGCACCTTTAAGTTGCGGGGTGGCTAGATGCGGAATAACTGACTCACCAATAAATCTCCTCTTTGAGTGAGTGTTATATTCAGATTGCACTTGTGGTGTTTTGGATATGGACGCATTGTTAGCAAACACCGTTTCTTCTTCCTCTATCCATGAGAAGAGTGCATGATTAGGAGCAATGTCAGATTCCTGTTCTAGAGACATCCCTTTCATTTGCGCGTAAGAACCGCACTCTCCATTTGTGGCAAGGCATATACATAACCTCTGTGGTCTGGCATCGCGCCTTGGCTGCATTGCTCCACCACCTTTTGTTATAAGTTGCCACGTGAACAATTTTGGGGCATATGCACATTGCTGCAAGGGAAGCACCACAAATTGATGTCATGAATGAGGTTGTTCTGCCCTACGATTAATTCCCTACTCGAGCTTGATGAAGCGATCGTTAGCAGAGTAGGCACCAAAACCATTTGGTTGACTATTGGAGCTGGTGGATTAGTGTAGGAAGCGCCCTAGTACTGATTTTGTTGATATGAGGGCCATTTTTCTTAATAGTTTTGATAGGCAGGCTTCAAAGGTGTTGATTGGTTCTGCTTGAGGGTGGTTATGTCATTTTCCATAGTCCACAACATTTCCTTAAGATCGCTCATTTCATCTTTGGAAGAACCAGATGTAGATGTGACATTTTGTGGCATTGCCGCATATGTGTACATTGACTGGGGAGTTGCGGGCACTCTAGTTGATGTGAATTCTTGTGCGAGAATCGACATTTTAGGAAATATCAACATGATAGGCCAAGGAGGAAACTTTTTGTAATCTATCAAATGATTCTCGGCTTTGATGATGACACCGTAAGCATCTGGTAGAGTAGCTCCTCCCAAAGACTTGATCATCATAGAAATGTTGGGATTGATGGACTTCAAATAAAATACGAATGCCAACTCAGGATTCGGGCATATAGTAACAGGGATCCTCTGGAAATTTGTGTGGAATCAGGCATTAAAGTCCATTAGAGCTTCCTAGGGAGCTCGTTTTATAACAGATAGTTGATAATACAATGAAGAGTGATCTCCATCATTTGAGAATCTCTCATAGAACGGATCTCCGAGCTCATCCTAGGTGCGAATAGTGCTAGGTGACAATGTTCGGTACCAATCCAATGCCTTACCTTTAAAAGACACGTTGAGAGTCAGAGCTACTGCTTCTCGACAGGGATCCCGCACTAGACATATAAGGTCCCACACATCTTGTAGATGCTTTGAGATCTAGTTACGTGTCGCATGGCTCATGCACCTCCTAAAAGCTTAAGACCATTTAAGCTCTGGCCCCTATCGAGTATGCCAAAAGAAGAAACCTTGGACGCCAAAATTCTGACTAGGTAATGTTGTCACATGGGAAACTCACCATGGGAACCTTTATGCTTTAAACCGAAAGTGACCTCCGTGTTTTAAAGAAGTCGACTTCCTTTCTATAATGGGGTTTGGAAAGGGAAAATGAAATAGATATAATAAAATAAATTCTAACCTAAGGCGATGCACCAAGACTTAATGATAAGCATGATAAATCATAGATCTAAGGGCCTGAATGGTGTTGTAGTGTTCCAGAATATTAGAAACTTAAGATTACAACATAGACAATCCATTCATCGACATAAAATAATATTGCATACATTCCTACTTCCAAGAAGAGTCATTAGACATGATCTAGATTAGAAAACTTGGTGACCAATATATATAAAAAGTACTCAAACGAAATGGTTCAGACAATAGTAGCACATGTTTCATGAGTAGTGGTTCAACAAGAACCCATCTCTCATGATATCGAATGGTCCACTTAGCACTCATTGCATCTAGTGATGCTCACAGAGGTGAAGCACTGGTCCGTCCCGGGAGGTCACCCATCCCAGTATTGCTCCAGCTCAAGCGCACTTAACCAGGGAGTTTTCTCCAAGGTTAAGCCCGCTTGAGTTGTTACTCCCATTTGCAAAACTCGCCAGTGTTAGTTTATGAACCATTCATACAGCCCAAGGCTCTATTATGAATGGTCTATAAGGCACAACTATGAATGGTTCATAAGGCACAACATTCATATAAGGCACAACACTTGGGTCGGGCCCAAGGGCTCCCATTATGAATGGTTCATAAGGCACAAATTAATTTGTTGAAGGTTTTGCAATGGTATCAACCTCGCTGCCACCTTTTGGAAAGGGAAAATGAAACAGATATAATAAAATAAAGTCTAACCTAAGGTGATGCACCAAGACTTAATGATAGACACGATAAATCATAGATTTAAGGGCCTGGTGGGTATTGGTAGTGTTGCAAAAAAGTAGAAATTGAAGATTAAAGCACATACAATCCATTCATTGACATAAAATAATATTTCATACATTCCTACAGTCAAGAAGAGTCATTAGAAATGATCTAGATCATCAAACTTGCATTCAATATATATAGAAGTACTTAAATGAAATGTCTAGACAAAGTAACATAGTTTACAGTTTAATCAAATAGCATGAAAGAACAGAAAGGCCGAACAATTGGCACAGTCTGAAAGTATTTTGCAATAAAATAAAATAGTAATAGAGGCCTAACGTCTTTCTCTAAAACCAATGTTGCTTCAAAAATTATGGACCCTTTTCTCACAATAGAGAAAAGTATATATAGCAGAAAACTCCCATCGCTTTGGAGAGCAACAACAGAAAATATTTTGCGATCCTTGGAAATGATGCAAAAATAAGAATATTCCCCAAGCCATAGCAACAAAAAAGATTTGAAACTAGGCATTTAGTCATTCCAGGCACAGGTGCATCTCTTGCAAATGATGGTGGTGGTCCTGGCAAGGTTAAAACAGACAAGTGTCACCATCTCATGCAAATGATTATGACATGTGGTGGTTAATCGCAACATTTGGTTTGCCTGATTCATTGCCTGAATATAATCTACAAAATAGGCACGTGGCAGCATTTCGCTACTCATGTGAACCTTTATCCCTCGCCACTGAAGAATTATGCCAAGGCTACACGTGTTGAGTGGGCAGAGCTCTATTCAAAAGTGGAGGAAAGGAATATCGGTTGGGCGCAAATGAGACGTGTGGTAGCATTTCACTACTTGCGGTCACTATTTCATCCTCCCGATGAAGATTTGTGCCAAGTAGACATGTAGCAAGAGTACACTGCATAAAACAATTGTGGGTCTTGCCAAATTCTTTGGGAGTGAGAGCTTTGTGGCACTTAGGTGAAGCCCGATGAGGGAGCAAAAAGGAATGATAAAAAATGGCCCACAACTACAACACATGGAAGTATAGTGGGATTCGAGATGCAAAGGAAGGGAAAACCCTCGGGTGCGAAGCAGCACATGGAGGGGGAAAGCAGAGTTTTGATAAAAAGCTAAGTTGATTGCTCAATGCATGGGCCGATATCTAGAGAAAATACACCTGAAGGAGCTCACTAAATATTTATTAACAGATAGCACATGGCCCAATATTTTCTTAGGGACCCAAAGAAAATAGAAATATAGAAGAGTAGCAATTAGAAAATATTAGGTTTTAGTGACACTAGGTTTTGTTCTTTCTGGTTTTTCATCATGTAATGGGTAGGAGCTCAAGAACTCATGAATAATTTATTTTTATAAATATATGGTGCACTCTTATGCTATAACTTACTTATAAAAAAAAAGCATGAAGAGTTTAAAACTTAAGTAAATCTAAAGTATTTTTTATGATCAATAATAAATAAATTTTAAAGATTGGATGCACCATTGTAAAGTATTGACAACACTTTATTCTTTACATAATAGTTTTTGTAATAGAATTTTTTTTTTCTTTTTTACTTAAGTAAAAAATAATTAAAAAAATATAGCAACAATTCATAGCTACATTGATTGGGAAAATATTATGAACTCCCAAGAAGGGAACTAATACAAGTTAGATGTGGTTTCCAATGTTGTCAATATAAGCAAGAGGACAAGATTAAAACCTACAAGAAACATGTGAAATTAGTTAAATTTTAAGTGATTTATTTTGTAATGCAACATTTTGAAATGAAGATGAATGTACCTAATCAAATGATTTCTTGTTCACTAGTTATTTTAATGTAGATTGAGTGTGATCTTGTTTTGATCTAGTGTGAAGTGTCTTGGCAAACAAAATTCAAATAATATGAAGACTACTAATTATTTATCCTAGAGGTAATCCTCATATTTGATATTTTTTAGTTGAGGGAGCAATCCCTAGAAGATGTCTTTTTCAATCAAAGAGTGTGATGCACCATTCTTTTCAATTTTTAAGATGTGTTTGATGTTATGGGAGTAAGTGTAGGTAGTCTCTATGTTGCATTTATTACAATGAGTAACTGTATGTTGAATTTTCCCAAAGTTATGAAATGTGTAGCTACATATTGGAGAAATGGAATGAATGGAATAAAGAAAGAATTTTTGGTACTTTAAAGTTTCATATATAGTTGGTTCATTTAAAAATATAAGTGTTATTTGTATGTTAGTAATCATATTATTTGTAGTGGAGTTAAAGAGTGTACACATTGTGAAAGAGAATTATTTACCTCAAATATTAAGTGAAGTAAGCTCTACAAATGGTCTATTATTTATTTTTTATTTGTTAATAAATTAGAGTATTTTGATTGTCATGCACAAAGTATATCGTATTTTGTATCAGGGTTTGAGTGGCATTAAAGAGTGTAAACATTGTGAAAGGAATTATTTACCTCAAATGTTAGGTGAAGTAATCTCTACAGATGGTCTTGTAATGAAATAACTTACACAATAAAAGAATATGATAGAAAATATGTTGCCATTAATTGATAATAATTCAGAATAACAAGCCACTTCAAGGGGGGAAACCTCCAAATATCTCCAATGAGAACACATTTCGTAATATGATGATAAAATAGGACTCACTACCTCCTATATATACCTTATTTATTCCTAGGATATTGCCTAGGCCAACTTAGATAGCCCTATATAAGCCAAGTAGGTTGACCTAATTAACTAAATAACAATATAATAATGATAATATGACTTAATTAAGAGTTAAGATAACCACAAGCTAACTATTCATAACCCTATGTACACTAATATTAAGGACATAGCAGGTCTATTATTTGTTTTTTTTAATTTTGTTAGCACATTAGAGTATTTTGGTCAACATTTACAAAGTATATTGTCTTTTTTATCAAGGTGTTTTATGATTTTTTTGAACAAAACTAAAGGGAAATCCTTCATTAGAACATGTTATTTGAATGCAAAGAATTAAAGTAGCATTTTTTGATTCAATTATAGATGTTGAAAATAAAAAGAACTACGAGAATATATAAGAAACAAATGTATAAAGAGAATATGTTTAAAAAATAAATAAATTCAACCAATAGATTCACTCTCACCTATTCTTTGTAATTTTCAAATTCACCATGTTTTATGTGCATTAAATATAGTGAAAATTTGTTCTTATAGTAACAACAAGCATGTCCGTAGTTCCAATCACATAGTCTTCTACACTTGCTAGCAAATGTTTAATTTGCATACTTGGTATTAAGCTATACTATTGACATAAATAGGTATGGTTTCAACTATGCTTGACTAATCAACAACAAAATACAATCGTAGTCACCTTGGTCACATTTAATTTTAGGGTCAATCTAGAAGCCAACAAATTGTATAATTATTGTTGGAGCTATTCTTTACTCTAATGCTTAAACAAGATTTCTAATCGAGTTGATAGTTATTATCATTTCTTCTTTTTGATCTATCAAATAAATAAAAAATACTTTACATGTATTGGGTCTTATCAAAATGTGTTATATGAGTGGCAATGAAAATGTGTCCAATTTTGCGTACATTGAGATTTTTAATAAAAATTATGTTGTATGATTCTTTTATAATTTTTCAAGGCACTTGAGGTTGTAATTTAGAGTTGTAGACATTGAAAAATGCCGTAATTGATATCATACACTCGAAACAGGTTTATTAACATCATTTCATCTTTAATCCATCCTTTTTTCACTTAATTAATTAAATTAACCTAGCTAATTTAATTAATTGCATCATTTTCATCTATTGGCCTAATTAATTTAATTAGGTTGATTCATCCCCCTTCACGCTAACATTTCATCTCATTAAATTAAATACATCAAAATGTTTAATTTAATTCCCTAAGCAATCTTATTTAATTAAATAATCCTAAGTTATTTAATTAAATATCATTTCATCTATCCCCCATTCATTAAATCATTTAATTTAATGAATAAACACCTTAATTCTTCTAATCCCCTAATTGCATGATTAAATAATGTTTAACTAGCAATTAATCTAACTTTCCTCTAAGCAAAGGGAATATTCCCATGGAATATCCCTTATCCCTTTTTTACATAATTAAAACTTTATTTTAACTTGAAAAATGAATTTTTCCTCACCCAAAGGAATATCCTAAGGAATATTCTTATTCCTCCATCATTTGAAAAAGGGATATTTTCACTTGGCTTCTTAAGCAAGTTTTAACCTTAAACCTTTTGAACAAGTCGCCTTTGACCTGTGTGAGCAGGTCAAAAGTGTGTTTGTTTGAGGCAAGTGTGAACCCTTGATTAAATTTCATCATGCATTCTCATTCATTGATGAGAATCCATGATCCATGCCTCTCATATCCTTCATCTTGGACCGTTGATTAGCCTTTTTTATCTCAACCCTTCATTTCTCATTTGTTTTCCTATAAATAGAACACTATTTGGAGACAAATGGATCCATCTTTCAATTGTAAACTTATGCTGTTGAATCTCCTATGCACTCACAACTCATATTTCACTCACTTTTTAGCTTATCTTAGTTAATTTTAATTGCATAATAGCTTAGAGCATCCATTAATGGCTTCCATGCATTCATCTTAGTTTGTATATGAATTATGGATTCCATCTTTTAGCATAGCTTTAGCTTAGATTGGCTTAGCAATAGCATAATTAGGTCATTTTTAGCATAAAATCATGGTAACTTAGCTTGCATCATGTTTATTTTAGCATAAACTAGGTTTTCATACATCAATCACAATGGTTTCATCAATTCTCCTCCATAGAATCGACTGAAACAGGCTCACTGATTGGGAAAGGGTCATCGTTTCACATCAACACGACACCAATTCCAAAATGGGATAAGTTTCAAATGGGTTAAATTAGGAATTTAACTATGTTCTTAGTTTGTAGCTTTCAATTTCAGTTAAATGTTTTATTTTAAATTTCCAATTTGAATGATCTTGTTTATAGATGTAGGTTTATTTGGCAAAGTTATGCTTCGATTCATCATGAATCAAGTGTAATTGACCCTCCCTGACGTTTCCTCTTCTCACATTCTGGTGCTAGAAGGAGGGAAAACCGTTAAGAATTTTTTTGCTCGAATTCTGTTTGTTTGTTGTTTTGTAGGTTGTAGTGACGCTCAAACTACAAAAAGTGACACTATTTAAAGAGCATTGTCATATAGCTACGCCACTACAATTTGAAATCTCAACGCCAAATTAATGCACCAACATTGATTTAAATTTGAAGATGGTTATTTAATTTGGAGGTATCGAAAAGTTTAAATAGCGACACTAAACTTCACCAGAGCAATGTCGACAAATTTTAAACCATGACGCTAATGTGAGCAGCGACGCCAAGCAAAATCCTGATGCTATCATGCTCACTGTTCCTGATGTAGAGCAACACCTTTTTTCACTAGAGCGACGCTCATACTTCAAACTGTGATGCCATTGTGTTCAACAATGCTCAGCCAAGGTAAGAAATTTTATGCTTGTTTTTTTGACATGTGATTTTATTTATTGGATTTATCTAGCCACTAATGTGCTTCTAATTGTGTCCTAGTTGTTAGACTAACAGGATTTTGTAGGTTCAAAGATATGGAGATAAAGTGAAGAAAGTCTTTTCTATCTTGAATTCTATAATTGTAACAAGTGTTTAATACTTTGGGGCAATTATAACCCAACGTTCATGCTTTGTTCTTTATGCTTTAGGACAACTAATTTTCCATTTGGATTAAAGCTTACAATCTTAGGACCAACTAGATTTCAATTGGGCTTAAAATTCATTTTCAAAGTTGGCTAAAATTGAACCCTCCTCATTATTTTTTGTGTTTAAAATGAATGCTCAAATTTGGATAAAATTGAACCTTCACATCATCATTTTACTTTGGGTTTAAAACTGAACAAGGTAACTTCATATTTCAATTGGTGCTTAAAACGAACTCATTACTGCTTTGAAGGGTTAAAATTTACAACAGTTTGCTATGTTTTATGATTTTTAATGTTGTTAGTGGATGCGTATGCAATTCTCTCATGCCATTTGGCTACCTTGAGAAACAAAAACATTCCTCAACACTTTTCAAAATCACCTACATCTTTCAATTTGGATTAAAACTAAACTCCCTTGCGAGTGTGAGAAAAAGGCATAGCGTGTGTTCTCTCTTTGTTCACACGAATGAAGATGATAGAACTATAGATGTAATTCCTCACTATTGTTCATCTTTCGAGGGAATCATTTGGTGGGAAAAAGTACTCACCCCAAGGGAACAATCCAAGTGGCAACGAGCTAATGCCAAGCTCTTCCAAACTGTGATATACATGTGTGGTTACAATGAAAGTTGTGATCAATGGGAAGTGGTACATGATAGATCTCCCGCAGTATCTTTATGATGTGCAAACCCCTTGTTCTAAGGGTTGGGACACCTCTTGATGGAGTTTATCATTGCACCCCCTAAACTGGAAGCCCTTATTATGAACCCTTGTGTAGAAGCCAAAAATTATTAATATTTGTTGATGTCAGGAACAGTCATTCTAAAGCCACCCCACATTTGTACTATTCAATTGTAGAAACAAAAAAACTCCTTTTGATCTTTGAATTTTAAGGATTTTGAGATTTGGTGGTCCTGAGAAGTGTGTGTTGTGGAGGGGATCCAATGTCACCAAATCTCTAACTATTTTTATTGTCTAGTGTTTGGAGAAATCCTAGTGGGGATTCAACAAATATAGCCATTTCTAACCTAGGGTTGTAATGATTGTGAGTTAGTTTAATACTTTGCTTGATTTCAAAATGATACAAAAAAAACATTCACTATCATCCTCAAAATTTCAAACACTTTGGCCTAAATATTGGACCTCTTGAGTTAGCCTTGATATTACTGCTTGTCCTAGATTTATCCTTAGCGATTTCTAAATATCTTGACATTAATCTCAAATCCATATTTTCCAAAGACAACATAGGCAATTATGGCTTTAACCTCATGATTTTCACGAAATGGACATTATGAAAGTTATGATGTTTTGGACATAAAAATTTAGTTTGGAAACATAATCAAGACAAGTGTTTGTGGTAAAATAAATTCACTTAAGCAAGATAAACTGACAAATGAACCCCACATGACTATTTAGAGACAAATCGCTGTTGTTGAACAACATGATCTTTCAGCTACTATAATTCAGCCAAACTTTAAACTCATTTATGGAGAACAAACTGATCTCATTAGCAGTTTGAGAAGCTTCACTTTTTAAACCAAGGTAACAAATACACAATGGATAAACACAACAAACATTTTAGACAAAGAAGAGGAAAAAAATGATATTGAGATTGGAAGGCCCATATTACCACCACCTGTGTGGCAATAAACATCTTCCTTTCTTCCATAAACTTGAACTATTTGTAAATGATCTCACGTAAAATCAGGATCCCTAAGGTAGGGTCTATAGGTCGTCATTTTAGACTTAGGCATCTCACTCCAAAATATCTCAAGAAACACCTTTTAGCACTTCACAGAAATAGAGACAGGTTGGTAACAAAATTTTATAGACATGCTTCAAGGTACAGTCCATAATTATATGCATTCTTTTGGAGTTAAAATCTTGGTCTTTTTACATGATACCGAACTCCTCTAAATGATCCATTGCACAATCAAGATCCATATGGGAAGATCTCCATCCCATCATTTCAAACGTAGATATCGTACTACGAAATTTAGTAGGAAGTGGGATTCAATAATTTATTGAAACTGTTATCGAGCTTGCTAAGAAAATTTTATGCTCAAGCTAGGAGAATCCAAATCGGTCTAAACATCCCCATCCATTCTCTCATCTAAATTGGGTCTTTAGGATTTGAACATTTTAGAGGTCTAGCATCATTCTCACTACCTTGATCTTGTCAAAACAAAGGTTCAATTTAGGTCAACATTGGGTCAAACATCTCACTCACCCCTTCATCAAATTTCATCTCTCACTTCACCTATCTTTACAAAATTCTGAGTACACTAACACTTTGTGACTTAAACATCAAATCAAATCAAACCAACTTCTAACTTAGCTACTTTTTATGTGAAATGCATCCTTTTCCATGCACTTAGTTAAGTTAGTTCTCATCCTTGAACTAGTTCATCTTGAAGGTCATGAGTCTACCCTAAAGATTTACAAGTTCATAAACATCCTTTATCCCAACATCAAAACATCAAGAGTAAGTCAAAAGTGTTGTTTCAAAATGGTTGCAAGGATCACTCTCCACATCATCCATATTTTCACCCCCCACCATCACAATTGCTCCCAAAATACTTAGAGCATCTCTTTTACCTAGATTTGAGTCAACTAGAGAGTTCAAACATCACAAATCACAACAAAACTCTCCCACAGGTGACACAACATTTATGGTAAAGACTAGATCACAACACAAGAGAATCATGGAGAAAACCAAAGTTACATTTACCTCAAGTGATCCAAATCCTTTATAATTTGTTCCTAGAAGTCATGTTACCCCGTCACAACAACCATCATCTCCTTCAAGACCATATGAGATTGAAGACGTCATGAATAATCCATTTGAGCTTACTAGGGAAGAAATCATGGAACATCAAGCCTTTGAAAATGTAGCTCCTATCTCCTCAACGTTTGTGGCATAGAATTTAACAAAATGTTTCACAACTCCATTACTAGGGCTAAATCAAACCTACATTCCTAGTCTTGCAACTAGCCTTGCTAAAGAATCTGGTCACATCTCACCATTTGAAAGTAGTACACTTGTGGGTACCCTTGGCACTAATCCTCCACCTCCAACAACTGCTTGGACACCTACTTTTGGTGCTCCTCCTGTTCCTGAAGCTCCAAAACAACTACAAACACCACTTGAACTTCATTATTCCACAACCACTTTGACATTTCGGGGACACCCTTCTCCATCCACACCTATGAGTACCATAAGTGTGCCCACCATCACATAAAGTGGTATAGACCAAGTATCTCAAACACAACACACAAGGGCATGTCAATACCATATCATAGAACTAACCCTTAACACAAATAGGGAAATATTTATCCAACCCTCTAGTGGGTTCATCCATGCCATCTACCATTTCCACCTCATCCACTATCAATCCACCTCAAAACAATCACTTGGTTACAAGTTCTATCAATCCAAGAAGTACCTTGATTAAAAATCCCTTGTTTACATCTTTGGCACAAGGATATCCTCAAAACATGGGACAAGGAAATCTTTTCAATCAATGGACTCAAGGTCCTAGTGTGTCATTTCCATTGCAAAATATAATGACATCATCTTTTCCCACAATCCCCTTTGTTATTCCAAATCAATCAAGACGTCAAACATACATTCCTCTACCTCATTCTACCATCTTACAAGAAGTGTTAAATCAAGGGAATCCTCCACCTTTCATCGGCAATCCATTACCCACTCAAACATTAATATCCATAACCCTCCATAGATGTCTCAACAACCACCTAATCCAAAATTGAAAGCACATGCCTTAGCCTTACAACAAGCACAATAGGCCTATCAACAAGCCATCCAACAACAAAAACAACAAGAAGTAGCCTTAGCAGCTCAACAAGCAACCTTAGCTCAACAAGCAACCTTAGCACAACAACAACATTAAGCAAAATAAGCATCCTTATCCCAACAACAACAAGTAGCCTTAGCATCACAATAAGTTGTGCAACAACAACATCATGCACAACAAGTAGCTTTATTAGTACAACAACAACATCAAGCTCAACATCAGGCCCTACGAGCTCAACAGTATGCCCAACAACAACAATAAGGTTCTTATTTGAACATCATCAATCCAAATGCATTAGGAACATATACATCAATAACCCCATCATCTTCACAAAATCTCACACCACCATACACCCCATATAACTCATCTGTTATCCCACCATATGTTCCTCCACCCAACCCACAAGATGATCTACAATCACAATTGAGAGTACTCTCACAAGAAATGCAGGACCTTCACATGGGAAAAGCAAAGAAACCTTAAACACATAACTTGTGTCCTTATCCATTTGACCGAAACATAGCAATGATACCATTCCCTCCTAGTTTTGAAATCCCCAAATTTGACAAATATAAAGGGAGAGGAAGTCCTGTGGACCATATCAAAGAATTTAACGTCATGTGCATGGAAGTGGCTTACAATGATTCATATCTAATGTGCTTCTTCCCTCAAAATTTAATAGGTCATGCTATGGATTGGTTCTCTCATTTACCTCCTGGTATAAATTTTTTCCAAGAAATTACTAATAAATTCATCGATCAGTACTTCAATCTTGACATGGACGCCAGTCTAGAAGAATTATACGCTCTTACACAAAATCAAGGAGAAACTTTTGTTAATTTCTTACAACGATGGAGACAAAGATCTAGTAAAAGAAAGTGGCCTCTTCTCAATGAATAACAAGTGAGAATCATCATAGCCAATCTAGATCCAAATCTATCATTCCACTTGATAATCTAATGCATCACATCATATGATGAACTTGTCCCTAGAGCACTTAACATTGAAATAGCTCTAATCTCACAGGGAAATACTCAAGCTTACAAAGACAACCATCCTTCAACTAGTTCGAATGAGAATCCTGGTGTCTAGGCAAAGAACAAAAACATAACAAATGATGGTGTAGTGGATGCTAAGGTCATACTAAGTGCTCCTAAACCCAATAAAAATAAAGTTGCTAACATCCAACCAACTATGCAACAAACAACACCTCCTTAGAACAATCAAATCAGTAACACCAACATGCAAGAAAGGAAAACTGTTAACAGGAATAAATCTCCCCAATGCAAGTACACACAGTTATCGGAACCCATCGAAACAATCATGAAGAAGTTGGTAGATTTAAATTTGATAACACTTCACAACTTTGAAAACTACCAAGAACCACAAGAGAAGCCATCATGGTACAATGAGTGTGAACTTTGTGACTTTCACAAAATCAAAGGACACAAAATAATAAACTGCATGAAACTTAAGAATATCATCCAATATCTCATAGAAAAAGATACCATATCTATTGAGGTACCAGTTAGGAATCAAGATCTTAAGATATACAAGAACCCTATGCTAGATCATAACAAAGAAAACAATGGAAAAGCTAAGGATTACACCAATGTGCAACATACCTATTCCAATGTAGTGGCCTCCTACAATAGTGTTATCATTGTTGTCACCATCAAAGGAGCTAGTGAGGAATGTGGAGTCACCACACGATGTGGAAAAATAACCATTCAAGGAGTCCCATCTCAGTCTAGGACACAACTTACTTTACCCACATCTAATCCTTGCAAGTATAATCTTCTAGATCAGCTTAAGTAGACCTTCACATAGATATCAATCTTAGAACTCTAAGGTTATCCCTTGCACATAGGGAAATATTGGAAAAAGCCTTGTATGAGTCACCTATTCTCGAGAACATTGATATCAATCAGTTTCAAGCTATGGTAGGGCATATCACCAACCATCTTCTCACCTTCTCCGATCAAGACCTACCATCACAACTATCTCATAACCATGCTTTACAGCTTAAGGTTGTCACTCATAAAAACAAGGTCAAAAGAGTCTTGGTAGATGGAGGTGTTGGTTTGAACATTTGTACCTTGTAGTTGATCAAAAATCTAGGCTATTCAGAAGACACTATTGAGAAGACAAAAAGTACCACCATCAGAGCATATGACAACCAAGAATGGGTATCACAAGGAATCATTGCACTTCCAATCCAAGTGGGACCTTTTATTGCAAAAAATACATGTCAAGTGCTTGACCTTGATCTTGCCTATAACATACTGCTTGGTCGACCCTAGATCCATGCCCTAAAAGATGTAGCCTCAACTTATCATCAATGTGTGAAGTTTCCTTTCGAAGGTAGAGAAATTACCATCTATGGAGATCCTAAGCCTGTCTACTATGCAAAAGTCTTGAGTCCAAGTTCTATAAGATATCCCAAATACCCAAAAATGATGAAAGGCCTACACCATCAAGCTCATTTATTGACCCATCATCCTTAGCCTCTACTTCAACATAAAAAATTCCCATTATACAGAGTATACCTGATGTCAAAGCAGTAATCTAGGATGATGGTTGTGGAAACTACAAACAGTTGAAAGACACCTTTGTCTTAGGAGATTTACCTATTTCTCCTCAATCTCATGGGAAACCCACATATAGCACCAAACAACCCAAAACAATCAAGATGGCAGCTATTACCTTCACCAAGTGGGGAGATTTGAATCAAAAATATGTAAATGAGGAAGATATCTCTAAACTCCTCTATCAAGATGAATGACCTGTACCTGTTCTTCCTATGGAAGATGAAAACAAAGGCTTGCAGAAGATGAAAAGTATGGGATATAACAAAAATGAAAAGCTAGGATAGAATGATAATGGTTTACTAGAACCTATCGTTCCTAAGAAATGAATAAAGAATCTTGGTTTAGGTTGTACTACTAGTAAGGTCACACTTATTGGCAAAGATATTTCTGCTAAACGAGCTGAGGCTTCCTCTTGGTCACCCACATCATGTGATACAACCTTAGATGACTTTCCCCTTGATGTTGCTGACCTATTTGAGAACAACACCCTCTTTTTGATATCGATAACATCCTTTGTCTCAGGAAACCAACCAATGGAAATACACCTAGTATACCCACAACTCATTGACATGGATCCACAAGGACCATCGATTCTAGATTTATTCAAAAATGATGAAGCACTCTCATAATTCATGGGACTCCATGACAACTTATCATGGGCAGATCACAAATCAGACTTTGACATAGATCTTGATACAGGGGCATACTATGGGGAGATGTTTGAATCCTTTAGTTGCAAAATAAATGAAATGCAACTAACAGACATATCCTTGAGTGAAAACCACCTAGTGACACTCTTTGATCCTAAAATAGTAAAAACAAAGGACACATCTGACATTGAAAACCTTTATGAGGCACCCAAGGATGAGGGATTCAATCTTCCCCTTAGTGCAATGGGTCTAAAGAAGTCAATAGTACTAGTAGAAAAAGCCACTCTAGTCAATGTGGGAACAAAGGAAACACCTAAGATCACTTTCTATGTTGAATCATTGTTGGATGAAGAACAAAAGAACCTAGCAACATTCCTCAAAGAGCGAAGAGCCAAATTTGCATGGTCATACACATATATGATAGGCCTTGATCCAGAAGTGGTTGTGCATCACTTAGCAGTCTATCCTGAAGCCAAACTAGTTAAGTAGAAATTAAGGAAGATGCATCCTCAAATTGCACTCTTGGTTAAACTAGAATTACAAAAAATTCTTAATGTTGGATTCATCCAACCGATAGATTATCCTGAGTGGGTTTCAAACGTGGTGCCAGTCTCAAAACCCACTGAGGGCATCAAAATCTGCACTGATTTTAGAGATCTGAAGAAGGCATATTCGAAGGATGATTTCCCTCTTCCTAACATCGATCCCATTATGGAATTAACAACTGGGCATGAAATTTTGTCACTCATGGATGGTTTTTCAGGCTATAATCAAATCATAATCATTAAGGAAGATCAACATAAAACTGTGTTCACTTGTCCATGGGGAACCTATTGCTGGAATGTGATGCCATTCGGGTTAAAAAATGTAGGAGCAACGTATCAAAGAGAAATGAACCTCATCTTTCATGACATGATCCATAAAATATTTGAGGATTATGTGAAAGATATTTTGTCAAAATCAAAGAAGAGAAGTGAGAACATACAAGTCTTAGGACCTATCTTTGATAGGCTTGAAGAATACAAGGTATGACTAAATCCAAAAAAGTGTGTGTTTGGGGTCACATTAGGGAAACTTCTTGGCTTCATTATTTCACAAAGAGGGATAGAAATTGATCCAATAAAGGTAAAATCCATCTTAGACATGGAACCACCGCAAACACTAAAGCAGATGAGAGGGTTAAAAGGAAGATTGCAGTCCATTAGAAGGTTTATAACACAACTATTAGATAAAATTCACCCCTTTTCACATCTTATCCATAAAGGGATAACCTACAAGTGGGATGACAAGTGTGATAAATCTTTTCAGTAGATCAAAGATTATCTACTAACACCTCCAGTGCTCATGCTACCAATACCGAACAAACCACTAATCTTATATATCTCAGCAACACCAGTAGCACTAGGAGCTCTTCTGGCAAAAGATGATGAAAACAAAAAGGAGAGGGCTATCTACTACATTAGCAGAACCTTGGTGGGATATGAGATGAACTATTCACCCATTGAGAAGGAATGTCTAGCAATATTTTTTTCTTCACAAAAGTTCAGGCACTACATGTTGTCACATCAAATCAAGCTCATTGCAAAAATCAATTCATTGAAATACCTATTATCAAAAGAAACTCTCATAGGATGAATGGTTAAATGGGTGATGATCTTAACAAAGTTTGACATAGAATATGTGGAGCGTAAGGCAATCAAAGGACAAGTGATTGTAAAATAACTAGCAGAAGTACCCATCTATGCTGAGAACCCTCTAATATTTGAGTTCCCTGATGAATCAGTGTTCCTTATCAACCTCATAGCTCAGTGGAAGATATTTTTTGATGGATCATTCACCCAACATGGGTCTGGAGTAGGAATTCTCTTCATCACCCCTCAAGGTGATTGCATTCCAAAATCTTATAGGCTATCATTTCCCTATACCAACAACATTGCTGAGTACGTAGCCTTAATCACAAGTCTAAGGATAGTAGTTTAGAGGAAGATTCAAGAGATGAAAGTCTATGGAGACTCACAGATGGTTATTAACCAAGTCAATGACGATTATCAAACTAAGGATGACAAGTTCACTCCTTACAAAAAGATGGTGGAGAATCTCAAGGATATTTTTATAGAAATAACCTTTGAGCATATTCCTCACATTAATAATAGAGCAAAAAGTGCCATGGCAACAATCGGGTCACTGTTAGACATGTTGAACAACATCCTCCAATGTGAATTCTTGGTAGAACAACTTCTCGTACTAACTTTTAAAATCCTTGAATCTGAATTCACGTGTGTCATTGTTGGTCTTGGATCCCCGTGGTACCATGAAATCTTTACCTACCTTAATAGAGGAACCCTCCCATTTGATATCACCTGAACCTTAAAAATATCTTTGTTAAAAAGGCATCTTGATTCGTCATCCTAGGTGATACCCTTTACCATTGAAGCATGAAAGGGACATTACTACAATGTCTTAGCCAAGAGGAAGCCTTAACTACTTTAACAAAAGTACATAATGGCATATGTGGGTCCCATGCTAGCGGTATGACATTAGCTAAGAAACTGTTGAGGATAGGGTACTATTGGCCAACCATGGAAAAAGAAGCTCATCAATATGTGCGGAAGTGCATCTAGTGTCAACAACATGGAGATCTAATTCATGCCCCAGCTGAAGAGTTGCAACCGATGATCACACCATGGAATTTTTCATAGTGGGGACTTGACCTCATAGGGAAAATCACCCCAACCTCATCAAATGGCCATAAGTTTATCATAACCGCCACTGAGTACTTTACTAAGTTGGTTGAAGCCATTCCTATGAACTACATAACGGGGAAAAAGATTGCCAAGTTTATCTTGAATTACCTTATCCATCATTATGGTATTCCACAAACTCTCATCTCAAATAATGGAACCCCTTTTAAAAATTAGGATGTGAAAGAGTCATGCCAAAGATTCAATACCCAACACCAATTCTCTACCCAATACTATCGCCAAGGAAATGGCCAAGTGGAAGCTACAAACAAAGCTATCCTGAAAATCCTAAAGAAAATAGTGAATCAAGCTGGTCATGACTAGCATCTGCAACTAAATCCCACTCTTTGGGCTATCGAACTAGTATCTGCACGCCTACAGGTGCAACTCCTTTCTCTTTGTTCTATAGATTAGAAGCCATCTTGCCTATTGAGGTCAAGCTCCCATCATTGCGAGTTTCACTGCAAAACTTGATTACTAAGGAAGAATACAGAGTGTCTCGGCTAAATGAGCTAGAATTCCTGGATGAATGTCATCTTGACATCCTTAATCACTTGCAGGTATATCAAAACCGACTGAAACAAAGCTATCACAAGAGAATCAAATGTCAGTCATTCCAAATCAGAGATCTTATCTTAAAAGAGAATCAAAATAACCTTCTAGATCAGGACAACAAAGGAAAGTTTGAACCTAACTGGTTGGGTCCCCTTGTCATCACAACAAGCTATGGATTAGGAGCATACCAATTGTCAACCCCTAAAGGTGAACCCTTGTAGGAGCCAACTAACAACTTGCATCTCAAATTTTTTTATGCCTAGTCTTGAAGGGTGTAAATTAGAAAACACAAAAAAAATCATAAAATAATCAAAATCCAAAAAAATGAGAAAAAGGATTGAAAAAGTAAAGAAAAAAATTGTCCTCTAGTGAAAACCACTTCAGTGGCGCTTTGGACAAGTACCTTGGTGAAAACTTGGCAAACAGGCGCCTTGCATAAATAAAGCACCTCCATCTATTCTTTGGCTCTTTTGTCCTATCATTCTTTGCACCGCCATTTATCCATCATCCACATCTTTATCATGGCTTGACACTATGAGGTATCATGAAACCTTTAACACTATTGGCATATTCCAAAGGTCAGTTTGTCTTGCCTTTATCAAAGTAGTCTAACCTACCACGTTGGGGGCATTTCATTATGGATCACAATCGGGTTCTTGTATATCTTGAGGTCATTTTTATCAGAAAATCCCAAAAACATTCATAAAATCTTATCAGAAAATACCAAAAATATTTAGAAAATCTTATCTCAAAAAATAAAAAAACATTCAAAAAATTGTAAAGGAAAAATCCAAAACATCTAGAAAAAATTAAAAACCCTAAAAAGGTCAAACATCAAAAATCCAAAAAATAGAGTCCTCTTGTCAAACTATGGGTCTCTGAGCTTGAGTAGGCAAGGCCATCATCGATGTGCCCTCGAGACACCCTAGGTCAGTCCTTTAGGATTCCATCATAATAAACTGGCATCTTCCACCTATTCATATCTTCATCTTGTAAATAGGTTGAGTTAGTCAAACTATGTGGTCTCTGTGTATAATGTAGGAAGGCTTATCTTTGATCAACCCCTGAGGCCCCTAGGATAGGTCCTTGGTCAAAACTCAGAAATTCTCAGAAAATCCCTAAACATTTGTAAAACCCTTGAAAATCCAAAACATTCAAATATTTCAAAAATCCAAAAACATTCAAATATTCAGAAAAAACAAAAATATTTGAAAATTGAAAATCCAAAAATATTAGAAAACATTCAAAAGACCTAAAAATCCTCAAAACATTCAGAAAATCCTAAACAACCTTAGAAAATCTGAAAATCCTAAACATTGAAAGATCAAAAAGACCAAAAACAGCCTTAAAACATCCCTCAAAATACCAAAAACATTAAAATATTCCAGAAAATCTAAAACCCATTCATCCCATCTTGCTTTCACCCGAAATAAACTTTCACAAATAATAAATTGATTGTCACCTTCAACCTTTGGCCAAACAAGTAGAAAGCAAGTATAGCAAGTTGTAAAGTGAGAACCTAAGTGTCAAAACATAAAGTCTAGATCATAGGTAAATGCATTAGTGAATTTTATAGCAACGACTCATCTTAGCATCAAACAACCCTCTAATCAACATGTCCTAGGATGTATCCTTCCTGTGATTGACATTAGTATCAGATATCACTTTAGCTAAACTTAAACTAGGCAAGAGATCTAGATAACACTAACTGTTTGTTTTTTATCTTTTCTTATGATTTATCTTAATGACCCATGCTGAGGACCTCTCGATGATGTCTATTTAAAATGATTTAGAGAGAAAGGAATTGGGCATCAATCATTATCTTTCGTTTGTTGTTCTTGTGGGTACACTTGTAAAATAATCTTGGTGCATACTTGCTTAGTTGTGTATAGGAAGATTTTTTGGAGTACGTTGTTGATTATTGTGTACGCATTGGTATAATATATTCTAAGCTTCTAACTTACATTCCAACGAGGTTTTTGTATGTCAAGATGTGAATAAGAACTATCCTACTTGTTTGCTGTGTCAAAGTCCATTACACTAGATACAACATCGTCTTGGTTATCAATACCTTGATGCATCGTGTCTACGTGTTATATCAAACAATAAGGAAGGATGGAAAATCCCAATCCCAAAGTGTGAGCAACTCATCTTGCATTCATTCTACATTTTGCATTGTCTCGTCACCATCTCTAATAATGTCTCGATGGATCGTGGAATTGTTGGATCTTTTGAAGCAATCATCGAAACCAATGATCGTTCATTCTTTATTCTTTTATCTTCTCTCTGTGCTAACCTGGTATCATGACAGTCAACAAAAAAATCATTAATGCATCCACCCTGCATCCATGAACCATCAACATACATACATCTCATAATCATAGCATAATCATAGCATCCATCTCATAATCATTGCACATCATACTGTGGACACCGAAAAAGTAACCCTTCTACTTTTTCTATCTCGTTTGGGCCCTCCTTGTGATTTTGGCTTAATTGTGCCTTGATTTAGTGTTGTAATGTGAATAACACATTCACATTAGGTCTTGGGCCTTTGTGAACTAAAAAGGATACAAGTGGTACCTTACTTAAGTGTTTTAAAGTGTTGTAACACACTTTCACACTTTTCTAGGGTATTGTTAATATATTTCACCTAAATAACCTCTTTTTATCATTTACCAAGCCTTATTTCGAAGTGTTGTAACAAAATTTCACACTTGTCTAGGCTTGTCATTAATAATTGGACCTTTCTTATGCTTTAATTAGCCCCATTTTACACTTACAGGCCTTAAGTGTATTTTTGAAAATAACCCCAATAAACATCATTTAAAATATCTAAATTCCAAAACCCACTTAAAATGCCTAAGTGGGACCCATTTTCCATTAGGTGTGAATGAGTCCCCTTTGGCACAAAAATCAAAATTATTTAAAATTTTTGGTGCGTCTTTATTTTCTAAGATCTAAGGTCAACCTGTGATGTGGTATTTTCGGGAATTATTGCATAATCAAGTATAAATATAAGGTTTTTCTACTCATTTCACCTCTCCTAATTTTCTAATCAATCCAATAAGCAATCAAGTGATCTTACATCCAAGCATTTTGTTTACAAGAGCATTCAAGCACTTTGGAGCCATTAATTGCATGTTTGTAGCATTCTACTTCAAGGGTTTGGTGTGGTGTAGCATTGCATGTTGTTCATTCATCATTTTCTTTCCATATTTCATTTCATTTTCAAGGGTTTAATTACCAATCCAGGGTTTGACCAAGGCAAACCCCTATTCACTAACCCTCAACAATTTTTCCCTCTCTTTGCATGTGTTTTTCAGTTCTAAGTTGCAGATTTGTCAAAGAGCAAGATTGGAAAAGTTGTCAACAAATTGTCAAAGTCATTCAAAATTTTCAAAGCCCTAAAATAAGCTTGGAGAACACCTACAGGTTGAATCCTATAGTTTCGGATCTAGAAACGTGTTAGGAGCAGAAGTGCAAACTGGGAGCTACAAATTCCACTTTTGAATTTTTTGAAATCTGGAAGTGGACCGATACACCATCAGTGGTGAATGAGTCCCACCGCCCAGGCCTAAATAGAGATTTTTGTAGTTCTAAGTACCCAGTTGTCCAAAACTTGTTTTGGCATAATCTTCCCAAAACAGGACTAAGTCACCCAACTTGGTGTATGAGTCCTAGTTGGCATCAACAGTGAATTCTTCAGGATTCCAAAGCTCCTTTCCATCTCTTTCTAGTCTTCAGGTGCACACTTTCAATTTCATAAGTTTTTGTTATAGTTTACTTGCATTTCTAGGTCATTTTGCATATCACAACATGTTTTCAAATATCTTGCATTTTCTTAGTTTTGCATTAGTAGTTAATATTCTTTATCAATTTATAGCCTTAAGGACAATCCTCTTTGGCATATTTCAATCTATTTTGCATTGGAATCTCAAGGATTTGTTCTTGAGTGTGAGCATTGTGAAATCAAATCCCTCTTCCTTCATTCCCCTTTTGGTGTGAGCAAGAAAGTTGTGCATTCCATTTCCATTGTCCACACATACATTTTGCATTCTCATTTGAGTTGTGATGAATAATATACATTGGTTATTCTAAGCATCTTAAATCGTTGCATATTATAAGCATTTGCATCCATATATCCACATGCATACATCATCATCATAAAATGCATAGAAAATATACAAAAAGAAATGCATCCACATCATTTGCATCCACAACATCTGCATATCATAATCATCCATCCATATCATATTGTGAAAGATAATGAAAAATAACATAACATTGCATCCATCTATATCATGATCATCGCATATCACATCAACATAAGTAAAGTGCATCCATACATCATCAAATATAAGCATCTCATCCATCCAATCATGAAATAAAGTGAACACATCACGACATAAATCATCCATATCCATATCATATGTATATCTCAAAAAATGAATTTCATGGTATAAAATCTGGATCAGTGTATGTATATCAATGATAAGTACAATACCCATGAGGCTATCAAAAAAGAGCCCATAAGTGTATATTTGTGATAAAGAATGGCAACGACAAATGGTACCCTCTCCACCCTACCTCTCAGGTTGATCCTCTGCTCACGACCATAGATCATTGTGCTATGAAAAATTTGGCTGTCTTAGTGCTGCTGGTACATCACAATGATAATGCTGCCTATAATATGCAGCCTTTGTAACTACCTCTTTGTATAATTTGGCTAACATTTCCCGACCATGAGTGGCCAACATCATCGCCTCAATTTGTTGGAACCAAGCAACCTCCTAGTCTCTCTCACTAGTCACAACTTGTACTCACTATAAAGCTTGATCTCTCTTGACTGTGACTGCAACCACCTACTGTCATGCCTAGTCTCGCTCAGCAGTAAGACCCAGAATTTGTTGGCGGGCATGATCCTGCTCACTAGTCAATGTCTGCATCTGTTGTTGCAGCTATTGTATCTATGCATCCTGAGCATCTAGTGGAGGTGGTGGTCCTAGCTGCTGTTGTACAACCGACAAAGCCCCCAAAACCTAACCATCTTGGCCATCCTAGCCACCCTGTCCTCTACCTCTCCTTGCTCCTCTGCCTCTGGGTCTCCCTCTAGGAGGAACACCCATTGGATCTGTTAATCATTGGGGAGGAATAAACCAATCATCATATGCAGGCATAGTCTGAGCTACCGCCTATCCCTAATCATACACCCAAGGCTGAGCCACCTACTGTCTGAAGCTCTCAACTGTCTTAGGAGCTGAAATAGTCTATTTCCATGTGGGAATCTCTCGTGCCGCCCTTGCAAAAAATTTCCTTGTATGCATCATCAGGTCTATCTTGGACCTCTCCAAACTGTCAAGCTACCTTGTCTGGTAGATATCTCTCAATGATGTGGTGCTCTTGACCCTACATGTATCGGGTCTGCTTGGTGAAGTAGAACTACTGGATATCATCAAACCATGGTGGCATCTATAACAATGGGCGCTAGCAAAAAATTGTCATATCATCAATCACCCATTGGAAATACGAAAGCCTAATTTGTCTGGCGTGCCTCAATGTAATGGCACCTCTATATTGCCAATCTAGCTCAACATCTTCCATTTGAACAATAGGTTGGAGCATGGCAATGTGCTCCCACACCCAAATATGTAGCAGAGTCACCCTTACACCAATGGCTCTCCCATCACAATAGAAAAAAATTATGCAAATCATGATACATGGAGGCTAGCATCATAGGCCCCCAAGCAAAAAGTGTCCTCCTATGCAGCATGTGATGCCACGCCAATCCTAGGCTAAAACCTCTACTACATCTATCAGGAGCCACCAAAATTGAAATGATGGTTGCAATAATTAATTTGAAGGTTGGCACATGACCTCTATATGACTCAAGGACGATCTGTGATGCAGATAAAACAATATGATCCATCTCCATGACCTCAAGGTAGGTGTCAAATCCCACATCAACATCATAGATCACATGATCTTCGTGAATCGACAAACGAAGGATCTATTAAAAATCCTTGAAAGTCACCATTGCTTCACCTATCGAAAGGTGGAAACACGAGGTTTCGTTGTTCCATCTCTCGCACATGGCAGTCATCATCGCTAAGTGTGTCCAAATCACGTGTGCATATGCGACATACCAGAGGCCAATCTCTCCTAGGTGCTCATGGCATAACTCTAAAAAATCATCTAATATCTCCAAAACGATGGACCTATTCTCCCGTGACATTAATGGTGGAATGACCTCCTACATCCACAAAGCACACAATGTTAAGAAATCACTAAAATTTGACTCAATTTGAAATTTACAGCTCGAAAATCACAATAGCGTCATTATCTTCAATATATAGCATTGCTATATTCAAATTTCAAATTGTGACACCCAAAGTATTTAAATTACAAATCAAAACATGTGCCACCAAATAAACTAGTGTCACAATTTAACCTTTGGAAAACCCTAACCCTAATTTCTAAATCGGCTGAAGCGTCGCTAAATAAGCATGCGTTGCCAGTTAAAATTAGAAACCCTAATTTTAAATCATGAATAGTGTCGCTATAATTCATCTGAGTCTCAGTGATTTCAATTTGGACGTCGCTATATAGCAACGTCGCCAAAGATTAAGTTTCAAAGCATAATAAATGCATTGAAAATTCAAATTTCAAATCAAGTTTGGAGTTACATACCGGTGGTCCTGCGGCTAGAAGCTGCTGGAACTCTCAAAATCGGTTGGAGATGTGCCTAGGAAGTTCTTGGCGTGCCATTTTTTTGGAGGGTCAAAGCTCAAAATATCAAGAATCTCTTAAGTGTGAATGCACAAATGAATTGAAAGTGACCCTTCTTGGCTTATTTAAGCTAGAAAATTAGAGTTTTTTGCCCTAATTTAACCTTGAAGGTAGGGTTTATCATCATTTTCACCAATCTTGTCAAACTAGACCTAATTTTGCATTGTTTTTTGCATTTTTGGCATAATTCTTGCATCCCGGAGCCTTTCTGGACCCTCAGGGCAACTTTTCACCTTTATCAAGAAATCAACCCAAAATTCAAAAATTTCGCTCGATTTCTCAAGGGGGTAGGGAATCAGCTTTATCCTTCCGCTGGGGCATCTAAAAAGTTAGAATTTATTTATTTTTATTTAAGCAACAATTTTAATTCGAAAAGCATTATTCTTCGAATCGAAGCAGCAGGTACCTCCCTTCAAAGAGGGGAAAAATGCAGACACTAAAAAATGTCCTAATCAATATCATACACTCAAAACAGGTTTATAACATCATTTTCTCTTTAATCCATCCTCTTTTCAATTCATTAATTAAATTAACCTAATTATTTAATTAATTGCATCAGTTTCATCTATTGGCCTAATTAATTTAATCGAGTTTATTCATCCCCCTTCACGCTAACATTTCATCTCATTAAATTAAATACATCAAAATATTTAATTTAATTCCCTAAGTCATCTTATTTAATTAAATAATCCTAAGTTATTTAATTAAATATCATTTCATCTCTCCCTCATTCATTAAACATTTAATTTAATGAATAAACACCTTAATTCTTCTAATCTCCTAATTACATGATTAAATCTTGTTTAACTAGAAATTAATCTAACTTTCCTCTATGTAAAGGGAATATTCCCATGGAATACTCCTTATCCCTTTTTTTGCACAATTAAAACTTTATTTTAATTTGCAAAATGACTTTTTCCTCAACCAAAGGAATACCCTAAGGAATATTCTTATTCCTCCATCATTTGAAAAAGGAATATTTTCACTTGGCTTCTTAAGCAAGTTTTAACCTTAAACCTTTTGAACAAGTCACCTTTGACCTGTGTGAGCAGGTCAAAAGTGTGTTTGTTTGAGGAAAGTGTGAACCCTTGATTAAATCTCATCATGCATTCTCATATGTTGACGAGAATCCATGATCCATGCCTCTCATCTCCTTCATCTTGGACCGTTGATTAGCCTTTTTTTTTAATCTCAACCCTTCATTTCTCATTTGCTTTCCTATAAATAGAACACTATTTGGAGACAAATGGACCCATCTTTCAATTGTAAACTTATGCTGTTGAATTTCATATGCACTCACAACTAATTTTTCACTCACTTTTTAGCTTATCTTAGTTAATTTTAATTGCATAATAGCTTAGAGCATCCATTAATGGCTTCCATGCATTCATCTTAGTTTGTATATGAATTAGGGTTTCAATCTTTTAGCATAGATTTAGCTTAGATTAGCTTAGCAATAGTATAATTAGGTCATTTTTAGCATAAAATCATGGTAACTTAGCTTGCATCATGTTTATTTTAGCATAAACTAAGTTTTCATACATCAATCACAATGGTTTCATTGATTCTCCTCCATAGAATCGACTAAAACAGGCTCACTGATAACATGATTGGGAAAGGGTCATCGTTTCACATCAAAACGACACCAATTTCAAAACATGATAAGTTTAAAATGGGTTAGATTAGGAATTTAATTGTGTTCTTAGTTTGTAGCTTTCAATTTCAGTTAAATGCTTAGTTTAAAATTCTAATTTGAATGATCTTGTTTGTAGATGTAGGTTTATTTGGTGAAGTTATGGTTTGATTCATCATGAATCAAGTGTAATCAACCCTCATTGAAGTTTCCTCATCCCATAAGAGCATATAAAAGTGAAAATGTATAGTATCTATTAGTGAACAATATTATTTACTTTTTGGATGGTGCAATACCCCAAACCACATAAGGGAAAAAAAAGAGAAAATATGGCCATCAATTTTTTGCATTTACAACTGAAACACAATAGTGTATAATTATCTCTCACACACATGTTCTCATTTATTGTGATAATCAATCACTTAGCAGAGAAGCATAAACACCTTAATCCACTTGAATGTAGCTCAAATTCCAATGCAATATGCACTTTAAATAAACATAAAGCACTGGCAAAAGACTTATCCATCATGAGACAAATCGTAATAACTTTCTAGAAGGAATAAAGACATACACTAAGCTAGATCAATGGCATCATAATAGTGTAGACAGGGTCTCATCCTAGATACTAGTGAGGCGGGAATCATATCTACCACCTATACACACAAAACCAAAAATAACACAAAAAAGAAAGGTACAATTTATTCACCAATTTCCTAGTTTGAACCTAAAAGGGGAAGCATATAAATTAAGCCACTTCTATTCATTCACTTCAACTCAACTTAATAAGCACATATGTAAACAAATGAGACCATTATCTATCAATTTCAAACTTACTTTAAAATAAAAACCTTGTTTAATTTATTAGTTCATTCAATTAACTTCTTTACCAATACACACAATTCTTATAAAGGAAGAAATTCCTAAACAAAGAATCATTTCAAACAACATCAAAAAATTATGAAAACATTCCCAATACCCAAAATAGAATTAAATTATCATGAGAGTTTTCTAATGATGTTGAGAAATCTATCTCAACATGCATTTTGATGAAATAATCACACATCAATTTTTTACACAAAACTTTACCTACCAAGAACAACAAAGATCCATTTTAGAAATTGATTGAAGAAAGAGGAAGCCAATTTTTCAAAAAAAAAAGACCCAAGAAGTTTCAAAAGGGTGAAATCACAAAGATGAGTCCACTTCTAGTGGAAGTTTTAGATTTAGAAAAAACCCCAAAATCGAGCAAAACGAAATGGGATCCTATTTCATAGCAATTGAGATCTCGTTTCATATCAAGACCTCAAGCCTAAATTTAAAATGGGATCCCATTTTGTGGCGGGACCTTGAGCCTAGAATTAAGAAACAAGATCTCAATTGCTATAAAATGAGATCTTGATTTGTAATAAGCAAGATCTTATTTCGTAGAAGTATTTATTTTTTTAGAAATGGTATGTGACCTCATTTTCACCTATGCAAGGAACGAGATCTCGAGTCACAAAGAATTATTTACTCCCTACTAATAGTCCAAGTGAGCTTTTTTTTCCTTTTTTTTTCCATTTTTTGGTATTTAGTTATTCGTATTTTGGATTTTTTAATTTTGTAATTTAAGTGTTTATATTTCATTTGAATCTTTTGCAAAATATTGAAACCCTAGATTCAATTTCAAAACTAAAAAACTAGCCAACACAAAAAAAAACCCTAAATTGAATCCAAACAAAATATTTACCCTTCAAACCAAAAAACTTACCCTAGTACATAGAAAAACAATGCTAAACTATTTCCCTGCAATTTTTATTGTTAATTTGATGGAAATATTTCAAAATTGGATAATACTTTCATTGAGAAAAAAATCTAGAAAAAAAAATATTCATTTCCATTGCTTTATGTTTTAAATATTTCAAAACGAAAATATTTTTCATTTGCATTTTTCTTTTGTAAATAAAAGTGGTTGAGCCACTATAAGAGGATTTTATTCATAAAAAATATTCTTAAGTACATAGCACAAGAGTAGGAGAAAACAAAATATTCTTGCGAAGACAACCAAAACTATTGGATTCTAATAAAAATCTGATTCATTGGCAAACATGGAGGTTTGCAAAACACTTTTTACCACCTGTCGACTATTAGGTGTCAGGGATTGGGGATCCTAAGAACACCAAACTACAAAGAGCTCAAGCAAGGAAACTGACAACCATACCACCAAACAATGATGAACGAAGCCCTTTTGCAGGTCAGGATTTGTGAATACTTCATACTACATACTCTTAGTGCCAATCAGTAAGACGCAAACCAAACCATTGACTCACGGAGCCCGATAAAGTTCTAACCCTTTCGCGGGTTGAGATTCATGGATACTTCATACTCCATACTCTTGGTGCCAAACGGTAAGATGTAAGCCAAACCCCTGACGTGCGAAGCCTGAAAAAGTTCTAACCCTTTTGCAGGTCGAGATTCGTGAATACTTCATACTCCATAATCTTAGTGCCAAACGGTAAGATGCAAAACAAACCTCTGACTTGCGAAGCTCAAAAAATTTCTAACCCTTTTGTGGGTTGGGATTCGTGGATACTTCATACTCCATACTCTTAGCACCATTCGAAAAGATACAAGCCATACCTCCAACTCGCAAAGCCTAACAAGCTTCTAAATGCATCTGGTAAGCGATAAGCTTGACAACCGATGCCCAATTCTCTTCAAATCTTCTAAGACTTTTCAAGGTAATTGATACACGGTAAGCCCAAACTTTGAAACCTACTAACTTAGCACAAATATTTTCAAAATGGAAATATTTTCATTTGCATTGCTTTATATTTTAAATATGTATACAAATATTTCAAAATTAGATAATACTTAATTTCCTTAAGAAAAAAACCTAGATTTTCCTAAGTTTATTTCATTCCATTATTTAGCACTTATTATTAATTGTTTAATCTCTAAGCCACATACAACTAGAATTCGCGACACACAGAATCCATATATACCCATGCACAAACACCTACTCTCTAACATATTAACATACTTATAGTTTTCTACTAGCGTAATCCTTGAACCTCCTTTAGGAAAGGTTTAAAAAACTCTCAAGTAAACACAATTTCAATATGCATAAAAGGTTAGACTCTAGAAACTACACCAACATCCTCCCTTCATGGTCTCATTCCCTTTTCCTCACAAAAAACCTCCATCTCGAACAAAAATTCAAAGCTAAAATTTGATCAAATCAATCAATCTAGAATAAAACCAATCAAATTAAGCAATCCAATTTGCTTAACATAGCCGTGAAGGATTTTATCCTAAGACTACTAGAAATGAATCAAAACATAAATCCAGGGAGGTATTCCACACCAACACAGGCATGAGAATTCCAAGATCATCCACAAACCCTTAACATGGATATTTTTGTAAATCAATATACACAAAAGGCTAAATGAACTTCATCTACCCCTTTCATTCTTTCCATAAATCCAAGATCCATAAACCTCATAAATGTAATAACATCCCAATTATTGACACTTGAAGTTTAATATATACATACAAAATATCATTATTAAAGGCCATGTTAAGCTTAAAGTAAATGCACACACATCATAAAATTAACTTCAAGATCCCTATTTAATGTATGATCAAACTTTTCCACAACCAACTCAAGGTCAAAATTATCATGTTGAACCCATTAATCAAATCCAGGGATAAAAATCCTCTCAATCATCCTAAATATGCAACAACCAACAAAATAATACTAGAGATATTAATATCTTTGACTAAGAGAAAATGATTTGAGCTTATGCAAATGAAGTCATGTTTGTGGCTTGGTCTTGAACAAGGCTTCATTGTATGACCTGGTCTTTCCAATGCAACCTAGTCTAATTCTAATGTAACTTGTAGGGATCTATGTGCATATGTGTCTTGACCCATTTGTAACAAAGTTTTGTTCCAAAAAGCATAACAATATTCTTTTCAAGACAAGAAGAGAAGACCTACACAAGTATCTTAGTCACAAGACAAGCACCTATAATTATCAAACAAGAATGTTGCCATTCCTTGAGCATAAAGATGCTAATGAAGAGATCTAATGAACAAGTGTTTAATGCAAATATGTTCCTCTAAATTCCTATTATATCATATTACTCTTGTGTCATTCAATAAATTCCAAATGATTTCTAATAACCTAAGAATGCCCATAAATAAATGTTCTTTGTCTCTCAATTGAATATTTTTGGTGCATATGCTAACAAAGTAATTACTAGTCTTTGGAAAGGTTGGCTCAAGAGTAGAATATTTGAATTTTGGATGAGGTGGACTAGCTCATGTCATACAACATAATCCACATATTGGGTCAAGGTGTGTGGCCTAATCCATATGTCAAGGCATGTCATGTGGTCTAGGCTATTGTCTAGATCATGCCACATGACCTAGTCCAAGGCGGGAAAATATTGTGAATGATTATTGTATTGTATCATGAGAAAATATGGTTATTATATTTAGAGTAATAGGATATATGTGAAATTCTATATTTTAATGGTAATCAACCCCTTAATACTATTCAATTGCTTAAGGAGGTAGATGAAGGAATGTTTTAGATACGAGAATGATTCTAGATATGAATAGGTAGATTATGGGGGAAATAGAAACAAAGGATAAAATTGACAGCATTGAAGGACCTATATACATGGAAAGGTATGCTAGAGTATAGGGAAATAATTGAGAAACTTGATTAGGAATTTAAAAGGATACTAAGGACATAGTGAATTATTTAGAATAGTGAATTATGGCTATAGAGATTAAGGAGGAAGTATCAATTTTTTTAAAATCTTTCTATAAAATTTATCAATAGGATTTCATATACAAGTATGAATAGAAATCAATAATATATCATCAAAATGGTAAGTTTATAATTATTCACTAACAATAGGAGGCCATCATATGTTATTAATTATTTCCTAAATGTATATTTTAAAAATATATATGTAATTTAGTGAAATTTGGTTGCCTTGGGAAACTTCACCAAATTTGACCCCCTTACTTGCCATCATGATAAAGTGATTATACATTAACAATAGGAGGCCATCATAAGTTATTAATTACCTCCTAAATGTACATTTTAAAAAATATTATATGTAATGTTAATGAAATTTGGTTGCCTTGGGAAACTTCACCAATTTTATCCCCTTAAGCCATCATTTTGTTTTGGGACGTTAATTCATAGATCCCATTAAGCCATTCTATTATGACCCCTTAATCCATCCTATGAGGACCCCTTAAGCCATAATTTCTCCTAATTTAATGTAATTTAATGATATTTCACATCAGATTAACTATTATTTATTTTTTCAAAGGTAGACAAACCACTTATCATTCTCAAGGGATTATCTCATAAAATTCATATCATGATCTCATACCATATTTTATCTTTAAAAAATTAGGTCACATAAGAGGGCTACACAAACATAAACCACATTATTCACAATACACACCAAGTATGTATAGTAACTTTTATTTCATTAATTGGTTTGAGCAAGATTTCACATGGTTTGATGTATAGTCAAAGATCTATTGATTAAACTTGGTCAACTTAGGACAAAATCATCCCATTAGCATGGTATATGGACCTAGGAAAGATGACACGTGGATTAAGGGGATATCAAAAATAAGATTTAAGGGGAAATTTCATTAAATTACTTATTTAAACACTTTAAAGCACATCAAACCACAAAATTTTGTATGCCTTAGACATAAATGAGCCTTACACATTTTTTTTATTTGTACCATTAGGTCCTTTATATCATGGATTAAGGGGATTTTTAAGCAAATAGTTTAAGGGGATTAAATTTACCTAGAAATTTACCTTTTTGTGTATGTTTTAAATTTATTTTTTAGTATGTACATGTATTAAATTACATAGTTAGATCTTAAATTTTGAAATTTGTATGTATGCTCAAGTTGAATGTTGTATGCATGTATGTGTATGTATCCTATTTAAAAACTCTTGTATGTTTAATTTAAATATTTTTTGTAATTTCTCAACATGTATAGTATCTAAGTCAATTTTGATATGTTTATTTATAATTTATATATAGATTCTTGAAAGTTAATTTTAACGTATGTCTCTCCCTTTGTGTGTGAATCAAAAGCTCTCAAAGAACATTTAGTGTTTGGTGCCAAAAAGCACCATGATAATGTGTTGAAAGAAAGTAATATACCTAATAACTTTATTAGTCGCTAATAATGTTCTATGCTTGAGAGTGACAACCTCAAAGGAAACATACCAATCATCTCTAAGGATAGTGGGTTGGTAATAATACTTCTTGCATTTACTTGGGCATACAATTAAGGGGCCATTCATTTAGCTTAATAACTAATTCACAATTTGTAACTTTGTTGAGGATACACCTCACCAATACTTGAGCTATAATGTTTCTAGTTCTATTTCATGGACATCTCAACAAACATGAGATTTCTTTATACTATCATTTAACCCACAATTTCCTACAACTTTAAGATTTTGGAGCCTATACTTGGTTAGTGTAAGTAATCTATATGTAGAATCCTAATTTTTCCAGTACCCATACCAAGGATATTTTGGGGATGTAGAGACTTCTTGGAAATGACCTCCCTTCCTTGATAAAAAAAATGCCCTAACCATCTCGAACAAGCAAAGCTTCACGAGGATGGTCAGGTGTCCCCAAAAAAACTAGGGGCATCAATGAAATCCCCTAATTATATCAATCACTCTAAGTTAAGTTTGAAGGGGTATTTTTCTTTCCTTGTTACTAAAAGGTTCGAGGGGAAATTCCCCCACCACCAAGCCCAAATTGTTACACCCCATTGTGTTATTACCTATTTATTGTTACTTTGATGAGTTAAAATGCTTTAATACATTATTGTGTTTTGTATATATATATATATATATGTATCTTGATGGAAAATGTGATGAATGAATGTGCAATGCAATGTGAATGATTTCAATGATTTGATAATGCAATTATATATGATGCATATGAATGTAATGTTATCAACTAACTACTATTGTGATGCACTAAGTTGGATGCAAGAAAAGAATCAAGCCTTAGGAAGAGAGGGGGAGTATCACTCGAGAAAATAACTTGGTTTGGTAACCCTTAATGATCCTATTTGAGCTATCACACACTCACATCCTAGTTTGGTCAAGTTGAGTCAAGTTAGTTTGGGAAATGGTAAGTAACCTTTAGTCATAGTTTGGGGATGTATTGTAATGGTTTTGGTTTTAGTCTTTGATTGTTCTTGATTTGGAATATGTGATTAAGTTTGTGTTAAGTATAAGTTCTTCGTGTATTCATATTTATATATTAATAGAGAGTATATACATAGAATATATATATGTATATATGTTCATCTTTACGATAACTCATACATGTGAGTATATATGTTCATGCATATATATAGGTAGACATATTTATGCATACTCATGTACGGATATACCATATGCATGAGAATATCAATTGGACATATGTGATACACACACACACACACATTTTGTATATATATGTTGATCGATGAATATGTAAATATATGTGTATATTTTTGGATACTAAAATAATTGTATATGTATATAATATATATGTATCAATATATATGTATAAGGGTATGTTAATGTATATACCTATACATACATATTAATATATATATATATTGTGAATATATTTAAATACTGACTAATGATTTTATGTGTATATATATGTTTTTGATTAATAGAAAAACAGGTTTTGAAGGGATCCCAAAACCCTGTACAACGAGAACAGGTTGAAAAAGAAAGATATAAGAAAAGTAGGTAGCCACTAACCAAAAAAGCTGTCATAGAATCAACAAATCCCAACCAACATCAAACCTTCAACAAACAATTAGAAAAAAAGCAATCCAAAAATAGAAACTACTATAAGTTCTTTAAAATCCTAATTGCTTCAAGATTACTAGAGATGACATTCTCGTGCATCTCCATCACATCTTCCAACTCTTGAGAAGGAATGGTCTTGGTCTTGATTCTAGTTTTGATGCTAGGGCCCGCATCCAAGCTCTTCTCCATCATTTTTTTTTTATCATATTCTTTAACCTCCTGCACATTCCCCCCAACAACAAGTGGTTTACCAAACCAATTATGAGATTTCTCATTTAGAACAGTCAGCCCCTGAGCACTGGTAAGCAAAGACTTGTTGTTGACCTACACAATAGTACTCAGATCCTCATAGGTTTTAGTGAATTTTTCCTCAAGGGAAACCAATCTAGACTCATGATCCCTACCCAAATTGGTATCATCCTTTACTGCTTTATCAAGCACAACATTCATTTTTTTAACCCTGTTGTACACTATCACTTCCTTTTTACTAGTATTGGCCATTTCAACATTCAACTCAAACAACAAATTCAACTTAATATTAATTTCATTAACCTCCAAAAGAATCCATTTGAACAGATAGAAGAGGTATCCTTAGCCAATATGAAAATATCATCCAAATCAAGCTTCTCCTAATTAAAAGGCTCCTCCTTAGGACAAGTCGAGGTTTCAGGATGGTCCTTAGACACCTATATATATAATGATAACATTATACTATTTATTATCATATATATAATGTTAAATGCATTTGAATGTTATAAGTAAACTTGGTGTATATAAAGCGTGAACCATACAATGGTAATTGGCTTAAACAAAAGCCAAAATCATTGTGAATACATGCAGCACATATAATATGTATTTAAGGAAAGAGTTTAAAGCTAGCACATATAAATGGAAGCCTTAATGTAGAGCACATAAGTTTATAGTGTATTGTTATATGCAAAATAAATCATATTTATTAAAGCGCTTAAGCAGTGCTATAGTGAAGTGATACAATATGTTAAAGTTATTGTTAATGTTGAAACCCATGTACAACATGATGATGTGTAAAGTATGCAACGCCATAATTGGTGGAATAAAGAAAATAGAAGTATATGAACCAAAACATAGCTAAATATGAGCATAAAGACTTTGTCAAGCCAAAGCTAGCTAAAGCTTAAGAAGGCAATTGACTTGCTTAACAATTAGGCAACCTATAAATAAGTATTTTTGAGTTTGTATTAGTAAAAGAGTCCTTGTTGCCACTAAGAAATGGTGACTCATTCTCATTGGAGAAGTTGGAAATATAAGGAATGTATATGTGTTTGAAAATTGAGAGTTTAAAGTAGCCGCATTTCATTCTTGCTAGCTAAGTTGATGCATTTTATAAGGGAATTAGTTTGTTGTTGGAGTGGTGGCAATGGGAAGAGAAAAGGTGGCAATTTTGTGAGCTTGTTTGTAGCATTAAGTTTCTTAGTTTTTAGTATAAATAGAGGCAACTTCTCTACCTTTTGGTTCACTCATTCATTTTGATTTCTTCTTATTCATTCGTAATTCTACAATTTTTTTTTTTTGCTAGTGAGTTGTTGAGTGCTTTAGTGAGAAAGAGAGTTTGTTTTGTGAATTTTTATTGGTTGAGAGTCTTATGAGAGGCTAAGTTTGGAGATAGGTTGTGACTAAAAGGAGCAGCAAGCGTGTCTATGGGAGTTGAGCTTGGGAAGCAGTATTTTCATTTGGAGCTATAATTTTAGGCATGCTGATTTTATTACTCTATTCTTTTTAAGTTGAAATGACATTTGTCTATGAAATCCATTGTTTGTGGAAAGGATGATTTAAATTCATGTTGAGCTTGCTTGTATGAACTTGGATTATTTATTATTTTGGATAAGCTTGCATGATTCTTGGTAGAGTCTTGTTTTGGTGAAACCCTTTTGATTGGCATATACATGTATAATATATGTTGAAATTTGCATGGTTATGTTGCTATTGGAACTATGATTAGTTCAAAACCATATGTATGTTGCATGGATTATGAAATATGAGATAAGTTATTGCCTTGAAGTACTTTAATATAAATGTCAATTTGAACATGGGTGGTTAACTTGGTTGTTCTTGGGGTTAGGATAATCCGTGGAATGGGAGTAACCTAGTTGGTCACTTAGTAGGTGTGCATGTATGGTTAACTTGGCTATTCTTTGGGTTAGGATAATCCATGGATGGGAGTGACCTAGTTAGTTAGTTTGTTATGTCATCAACTTTTAGATTGAATGTATGTTATGATTGAAAAGAGTATGAATGGTCAAATATCAAATAGAGCTAAGTGGTGGGTGAACATACGACCTACACTCAAAGTACTAGGTGTTGAATTCTTTTGCCAATGTGGTGTAAGTAGCCATTGTTTATACTGTCAGTTCATTGTGATCTAGGTTTGCATACTAGTCAAGGAACGCCATACATGTAGGTTGTAGGTTCAATGTATGGTAGCTCTAGATATGTAGGACACAACACCATGCTCAAGAAGGCTAGTATTATGAGGTTACCAAACCAATCTCTTCATCAAAGGGTAGGGCCATCTTACCAGTTAGGTAGATGTGCAGAGGACTGCAATAAGTCTATGGTTGGCATAAAAGTTCTTTAGTGATGCTCTCCCTCATACAGTTGGGAGTCGAGATTTGAGGATGTAAGCACCATTTTTGGGGACACCTATGATGTATGCACCAGTAATGGGGACATCTAGGAGGTGTGCACCAACATTAGGGACATTTGGATTATTATATTATGTTTGTATATCTATTTCATTAAGCTCATGGAAGCTATGTGTGTATACATGTATCTCTTTTCTTAATGAGAAATTATAAATGGGAAAATATTATCATTGAAATGAATTTATGGAATATGAAATCGTTACTTGGGATTTTGTAATGTTTCTTTGAAAATACAATGGGAAATTTGAAATGGGATTATTTCAAATGTGCATCTTATTATTGAAATTGAAAAGAAAAAAAATATAGCTATATTTTGTAAGCATATATTATTCACATGTGGGTTAAAACATAGCTAAATTCTTTGGGTTAAAAATTAGGCATGCTACACAAATCAAGGCCTTTGAAACCACACAAAACTTCATCTTGCACACCATTTTTGTCCTCCTAGATGGTGTGCAAAAACAATGCATTTTTGAGGGTTTAAAGAGGAAAAACACATCAAAACCGCATTATTGGCACATTTTTTATCCCACATTTTTTTCAGTGATTTTCAAGTGAAAAAAAAAGTATTTTCAAAAAAATTAGTGAGTTTTCTCAAAAAATCAACGATATTTTGAAGTTTTATCGACAAGTTTCAAACCCTAGGACTTACGAGTAAACCAACGAGTTACTTGCTGGGGTTTTTTTCCCATGAGTACTCGTTGAGTATGTAAACCATGATCCCTACAATGACCTAAAAAAAAAATTGTCCCCATTTGAATACATCTCCTTGCCCCCTATCATCCCCCTACCCCCTATCATCCTCTTCCCAAAAGATTGGTGGAACATATAGGTAGACTCATAACCCTTAAAATGAGGACAATCAAAGTTAGTAAATATTCTTTGGGGGTTTAAATATAATACAATCATCAGCTTCAAAAGAATCACTAAATATTGACAACCTTTTTTCATTTTGACCTAGTGAGTCTCAAATCTCATGCCATCTCATGATTATTGGGATACATCAAGTTCAAAGCTTAACTATGTAGAAATTCACTACTTGGGAGATACACTAATGACACCTTCAAAGTATTCTATGTATATACTCATCGATTAATATATAAATATGAACACACAAAGAAGAACTTATACTTAACACAAAGACTTAATCACATATTCCAAATCAAGAACAATCAAAGACTAAAAACAACACCATTACAATACATCCCCAAACTATGATTGAAGGTTACTTACCATTTCTCGAACTAACTTGACTCAACTTGACCAAACTAGGATGTGAGTGTACATGATAACTCAAATAGGCTCATTAAGGGTTACCAAACCAAGTTCTTATCCTGATTGATACTCCCCCTCTCTTTTGAAGGCTCGATTCTTTT